>PITA01023386.1:0-28243 GCA_004023965.1 Spilogale gracilis
ATTATGCATATATTTATTTGTTTCTTTGTTATATTGTGATTAGAGTGGCCTGTTCTGATTTTTGGTTTATATTTTGCTTCACTCGTATGGGTATGATTTCTGTGTTGTATATATTTTTCAACCTCTTTCTACTTGGCCTAATTTGTTTCTTCCAGAATAAGCGACATGTTTTCTGAAGTAAGGTTAGTATTTAAATTGTAGAAGTGATTCCTTTACTCTTACACGGTTTTGTGTGGAAACAGTTAAAAAGGGCTCTTAAACAGCTTATAGTGTAAATTAGTGAGACCTTGAAGTAATTTTGTTATATTCAATAAGAAAATCATATATTTTATTTATTTTTAATCCAGTAACTCTACATATAGAAATTTATGCCAACAAAACACTTGGAAAATTAGACTAGAATTTTGTATACAATTTGCATACTAATATTGAAATGGTATTAGAAAGTAAAAATTAATGATGCACCTTTGTCAGTGATATTATATTAGGTGAAAAAATGATTTATATAAATTTATATCAATATATATAAAACTATATACATATCAATTGTATGTAAATTAGTATGTTATTTGCTTCTGTATGACAAGTGCAACTTAAATGTGGTTGGCTATAATTTCATATGGTGAAATATATATATAGATATATATATAGATATATATATATATCAATCATGCTGTAAAGAAAGAAGGCAGAAAGAAAGTTGGAACAAAATAAGTTTAACTTGGTTTTACCCTAAATAACATAGTAAAAAAAATTGCATACTAAATCAAGGGTCTGTCTTAATTTTTTTTCCCTTTCTCTTCTTAGGTAGATAAAAATATCTGGGCTAGGAGGGAAGCTAAGACGATGACATAATAGGAGGACCTAGGATTGTCTTATCCCTGGAACTCAGCTACATAACTATCCAATCATTTTGAATACCCAAGAAATTGCCCTAAGGACTAAGAGAAAAAAGCTCCACAACTGGAGGGAGAGAAGAGGCCACATCAAGGAAGGTAGGAAGTGTAGAGATGTAGTTTGGGGGAGAAATGGACCCCAGAGAAATGGGTGCTACAGAGGGGAGGAAGCCCTAGTCATGAAAAAAAGCAAGAGAGAGGGGAGCACACAGAGAATTCACAAAGGATAACACTTCCAAACTTTGGTGTAGAAAACGATGGGCTGATTTTCATGCATTTTTGAAACCAGAAGCGCTTGAAGACTGGAATTTTACAGGTCAGACTTGGCTGGGCTAGAGCCCTGAGGGCACTGTATTATTCTTGGATAGAAGGCAGGAAAGCAACCCAGGGGCAGGTGGTGTGATCTGAACAATGCCTAAGGCTCACAGGGAGAGATTATCACTCTTCTTAGAACACATCTATAAGAGATGATAGTCACAGAGATGCCTCTATCGAGACAAAAGCACTGGTGGATGCAATTCCCCTCCCCTGCCCTTCAGCCTAAAGGCAGAACCATGTGCTGAGAGGCTAGCCTGAACACTGGCTGCCTAGTCAGCTTGTTCCAAGCACCATGGCCCTGGACAGTGGCTTGACAGGCTTTCTCAGGCAAACCCGTCTCAGCCCCAGTGCAGGAACAAAACACCATGGCAGGTCCTCACCTCACAAGGTCCCTAAAGTTTGGAGTTCTAAAAATCAATAGCCTTGGCTGGGATATAGCCCAACATGCAATGCACTGTTCCTAACAGGCAATCAACCTGGAGACAGACAACATGAAAACTGCAGTGGAAAATGCCTGGGACATAAGCAGGGAGATTATTCACTCTTCTTGGGGTGCTTCCATGAGAGCAGCAAGCATGGGAAACCCTCTCTGAGGAAAAAGGAGCTAGATGGTCATTTCTCTTCCCCAGTTCTTGGAGTAAGCCAGCTCCAGTAAACAGCGGAGCACCGACATTGGCTGCCTGTGGGGACGGTGTGGGATCTGCCCCTTCTGCCAGGCCCAAGCCACCGGAAAGTTTGGTGGAGGTACCTGTGAATGAAAGCCCCTCTGGTCTTTCCCTGCCTAGAATCCGGAAAGCCACATACCCTGTGGGCCAGGGCAATATGTCCTTTGTGTGCTTATTCAAGACATATAGTTCCATTTAATCCTCCTCCTGTAATCATATCTCTGTATCTCTTATCCATATTCCTCGATCCCTGTGCCTCAATGGTCTCAGCTTCTGTGAGTTTAAGCAATCACTCTATACCCTGCAGTAACAATACTAATCCTGTCTCTAGGGCGGGGGCAGAAGCAGTTAAAGATTTAACTGCACCACCCAATTTCCTCACTTTTGAAAAATAAAAGACTGGGGCACCTGTCAGTCAAGAGAGACAAAGGCAGAGCCAAAGGTAGGGAAAAAGGCAGAGAGAAAGCCTGCGAGGAGAGAGCAAGAGAGCCTGAAAAGAGAGACAGAAACAGAGAAGCAAAGAAAGCAGCAGAAAGAGAAGCAGACAGAGAGCAAGGGAGACAGAAGCAGAGCAAGAGGGCCAAAGCCAGAGCTAGAGAGCTAGAGCTAGAGAGCCAATGCTAAAAAGCCAGAGCGTGTGGCTGAGCCTGCTTCATAGGTCTCTCCTGACTGACCTCGGGTCTGTCAGCTTGCATCAGATCTCCGTGTCCGTGTCATTATTTCGCCCACTGGACATCCCGCATTCGGGACCCACATTTCTGCTGAGGCTGGTCCCCGGCGGTAAGAGCTGCCTAACCTACTTATCCCAAGTCGCAGCCTCCTGCACTCTGTCAATACTGCCCTTTTCTGGCTGGTATGCTTCAGGCCCAGTGCAGTGGGCCCCTCTCTCAGATCACCAGTAGAAACCCCCCACACACACCACATGTCCAGACAAGAGAGTTCTGCAAAGCTTCAGTTGTAGTGGAAGAAGCATCAGGTCTCATTTAACAAGCGGAGCAGAGCATACGTAGTTAAAACTCACCACAGGCTGGCCAAGGTCCAAACATTGACCATTGCAGGCAAGGTGAACTTCTGCAGATGACTGGCCTGAAGGATAGAGCAGCCAAAACACATCAGCAGAGGCATGCAGCACACACTAGAGACATTCCCTGGAGTGCCAGGTTGTGGACACTATATGACCACTTCATAAAGCCATTACTCTCAGGAACAGGAAACATAAGCAAGGCTTTTCTAATATACAGAAGTCAGATACTTAGACAAAATGCCAACAGGGAGGAATTCATTCCAAATTAAATAATGAGAAAAGGTCACAGCCACAGATCTAAACAAAACAGATATAAATAACACCTGATGGATAAGTTAAAGCAACAGTCATAAGGATAATCACTGGGCTTGAGAAAAGAATTGAAAACTTTTTAGGAGTTAAAAACAATTAGAAATGGAAAATACAATAACTGATATTTGAAACAGATGGGACGTAATGACCTCAAGAAAAAGCAGAACAAATAAATTATTCAGAAGATAAGATTATGGAAAATAATGAAGCCACACAAAAGAGAGAAAGAATTATGGAACACAAGAATAGTCTTAGGGAACTCAGTGACTCCAACAAATGTAATGAGATTTGCACTGTAGGAGTCCCAGAAGAAGAGAGAGAAAGGGGGCAAAAAATTTATTTAAGGAAATGATAGCTTAAAATTTTTCCATTCTGGGGAAGCAAACAGACATCTAGATCAAAAAAGCAGATAACTCTCAAAAAAATTAACAAAAGCAGGACAACATCAAAATATATTGTAAGTAAATTTGCAAAATAAAGCAATAGAGAAAAAACTCCCCACAGCAGCAAAAAAAGAAGTTCCTAACTTACAAAGGAAGATTCATAAGGCTAGTGGCAGATCTCTCAACAAAAGCTTGACAAGCCAGAATGGAGTGGCATGATATTCAACGTGCTGAATGGGAAAAACCTGAAGCCAAGAATACCCTAACCAGCAGGACTATCATTCAGAATGGAAGGAGAGATAAAAAATATCCCAGACAAAAGTCTGTGACGACTAAACCAGCCTTGCAAGAAATATAAAGGAAAATGTTTGAGTGGAAAAGAAAGACAGAAGTGACAAAGACAAGGAAGGATCAGAGAAAATTTCCAGAAACAATGACAAAACAAGTAATAAAATGGCTCTAAGTACATTTCTATCAATACTTACTCTGGATGTAAATGGACTAAATGCTCCAATCAAAAGATATAAGGTGTCAGGATGGATAAAAACAAAAACAAAAACAAAAACCAAGAACCATCTATATGCTGCCTACAAAAGACTCATTTTAGACCTAAAGATATCTGTAGATTGAAAATGAAGGATTGAAGAAATACTTACCATGCAAATAAATGTCAAAAGAAAGCTAGGGTAGGAATATATATATCAGACAAATTAGAATTTAAATGAAAGACTGTAATAAGAGATGAGGAAGGACACTACATCATAATAAAGGGGTATATACAAGAAGGCCTAACAATAATAAACATTTATTAACATTTATTAAAATTAAAAACATTTACAATATAAAATTATTAACAACAAACATAATAGAACTAATTCTACAACAATAGTAGGGGATTTTCAGTACCTCACTTATAGAAATGGACAGATCACCTAAGCAGAAAATCAAGGAAACAATGGCTTTGAATGACACACTGACTAGATGGGCTTTGCAGATATATTCAGAACATTCTATCCTAAAGCAATAGAATGCATATTCTTCTTGAATGCACATGGAACATTCTCCAGAACAGATCACATACTGGCTCACAAATCAGGTCTCAAACAGTACCAAGAGATTGGGATCATTCCCTGCATATTTTTGGGTCACAGTGCTTTGAAACTGGAACTCAATCACAAGAAGAAAGAAAGAACTCAAATACATCGAGGCTAAAGAGAATCCTACTAAAGAATGGATGTGTCAACCAGAAAATTAAAGCAAAATTCAAAAAAAAATTCATGGAAACAAATGAAAATGAAAACATAATTGTTCAAAATCTTGGGGATGCAGCAAAGACAGTCCTAAGAGGGAAGTATATGTGATACAAGCCTTTCTCAAGAAACAAGAATGTCTCAGATAAACAAGCTAACCTTACACATAAAGGGACTAACTCCTTAATTTATCTCTCTTTGTCTCATTGGTAGTGTATAGCACTACAACTGACTTCTGTAGGCATTGATTTTATATCCTGGTGGATTTTATATCTTGCTTTATATCCAAGAGGATATAAAATCAATGCACAGAAGTCAAATGCAGGGCTATACACTACCAATGAGACAGAAGAAAGAGAGATTATGGAATCATTCTCATTAACAATTGCACCTAAACCCATAAAATACCTAAATAATTAACCTAACCAAAGAGGTAAAGGATCTGTACTCAGAAAACTTAGAACACTCATGAAAGAAATGGAGGAACACAAAGAAATGGAAGAACATTCCATGCCCATGGATTGGGAGAACCGATGTTAAAATGTTCATGCTACCTGGAGCAATCTTTAGTGCAATTCCTGTCAAAACACCACCAACTTATTTCACAGGACGGAACAAGCAATCCTAAAATTTGTATGGAACCGGAAAAGACCCCAGATAGCCAAAGGAATCTTGAAAAAGAAAACCAAAACTGGTAGTTTCACAATTCCTGCGTTTCAAAAATTTCATTATGAAGCTGTAATCTTCAAGACAGTATGGTACTGTCAGAAAAATAGACATATAGTTCAATGGGACAGAATAGAAAACCTAGAAATGGACCCCAACTCTATATTCAACTTATCTTTGACAAAGCAAAAAAAAAAAAAAAAGCCAATTTGGGGAAAAAAAAAAGTCTCTTCAACAAATGGTGTTAGAAATTTGGACAGCCACATATGGAAGAATGAAACTAGACCATTTCTTACACCATACACAAAGATAGACTAAAAATTGATGGAAGACTTTGAGACAAGAATCCATCAAAATCCTAAAGGATAGCACAGTCAGCAACTTCTGTGTCTGTGACCACAGCAACTCCTTGCTAGATACATCTTCAAAGGCAAAGAAACAAAAGCAAAAATAAATTATTGGGACTTCATCAAGATAATAAGCTCTTGCACAACAAAGGAAGACGTTGATCAAACCAAAAGCTAACTTTTGGGAAGTTAGAATGGGAGAATATATTTGCAAATGACATATCAGAAAAAGGACTAACATCCAAAATTTATAAATAACTTATCAAACTCAACCCCCAAAGAACAAGTAATTTAATCAGTAAATGGGCAGAGGACATGAACAGACATGTCCCCAAAGTAGACATCCAAATGGCCAACAAACACATGAAAAAATGCTCAAGATCACTCTGCATGAGGGAAATACAAATCAAATCACAATGAGATATTGCTTCACATCAGTCAGAGTGGCTAAAATTAACAAGTCAGGAGATGATAAATGTTTATGATGACACAGAGAAAGGGGAGCCCTCCTACACCTTGGTGGGAATGCAAGCTGGGGCAGCCATTCTAGAAAACAGTATGGAGGTTCCTTCAAAAGTTGAAAATAGTTGCCCGATGAACCAGCAATTTTATTACTATTTACCCCAAAGATACAAACATGGTGATCTGAAGGCCCACCTGCACCTTCATGTTTATAGCAGCATTGCCCATAATAACCAAACTAGGGAAAGAGCCCAGATGTCCATTGACAGATGAATGGATAAAGATGTGGTGTATATATATATAGTGGAATATTACACAGCCACCAAAAAGAAAAAAACCCAAATCTTGCCATTTATAAGGACATGGATAAAACTAGAGGGTATTATACTAAATGAACTAAGTAAATCAGAGAAAGACAATTATCATAAGATCTCACTGTTGTGTGGAATTTAAGAAACAAAACAGAAGAACATAGAAGAAAACAGCGAAAAATAAAACAGGATGAGACCAGAGAGGGAGATAAACTATAACAGACTCTTAAGTATAGGAAACAGACTGAGGTCTGCTGGGAGTGGTGATGGTGGTGGAGGAATGAAGTAATTGGGTGATGCATATTCAGGAAAGCATGTGATGTAATGAGCACTGGGTATTATATAAGACTGGTGAATCTCTGGCCTGTACTTCTGATATGAATAATACATTTACATTAATTAGTTGATTTTTTAATGTGTTTTTTTTTAAAAAGTTTTATTTCTTATCTGAATCTAAATTCAATCTTGAATACTCATTCTACTGATATTTAAAAATCTAATCTTTGTGATTCTTTTTTTTTTTAAATATTTTATTTATTTGACAGAGAGAAACACAACCAGAGAGGGAACACAAGCAGGGGGAGTGAGACAGGGATAAGCTGGCTTCCCGCCGAGCAGGGAGCCCAATGTGGAACTCGATCCCGGGTCCCTTGGATTATGACCTGAGCCAAAGGCAGTCGCCTAACCAACTGAGCCACCCAGGTTCCCCTAATCTTCATGATTCTTAATAAATTCAGTTAATTTAATGGTTTTCTAGTCAGTCGAAAGGTTAGTACAATTCTTGTTTCCTTTCTCATATTTGTTGCATGAAGATCTGTGAATTACTACAATTTCAAGGACTCTAAACCAGGAAATTATTAGTGCCATATATATGGCACTATCATCTGCACAGAAAGGTAATATACTAGTCCGTTTCACTTGCTTAAACTGCATGTGTAAAACCGTATGTAGAACTTATAACTTACTGAGTTCACCTCATGCTCACATAGGATGAGGATGCTGGTAGAACCCCTGTAAAGTTAACAAATTCCCCAGTTGTTGTCTGAAAACTAAGCACATAATTTAATTATATATTATATTATACATTCCACATATATATATATATCACATCTTCTTTATCCATTCATTGGTTATTGGGTAATAATCTGGCTATTTCTGACAATGCTGGTATAAACATTGGGATGCATGTGTCCCTTGAAATCAGTATTTTTGTATCCTTTGGAAAAATACCTTGTAGTGCAATTTCAGAATCGTAGGACAGTCCTATTTTTAACTTTTTGAAGAACCTTCATACTGCTTTCCACTGTAAATGTTGCACCAGCTTGCATTCCCACCAACAGTGCAAGAGAGTTCCTCTTTCCCACATCCCTGACAATACCTGTTTTTTCCTGTGTTGTTAATTTTAGCCATTATGACTTGTGTGATGTGATATTTCATTGTAGTTTTAATTTGTATTTCCATACTGATGAGTTATTTCTCTTCATGTATCTTCATTCATCTGTATTTCTCTTTAGAAAAAAATGTATTTTCATATTTTCAGCCCATTTTTAACTTCTTCCTTATCAGACATGTCATTTGCAAATAACTTGCATTCCATGATTGCCTTTTAATTTTGTTGATTATTTCCTTCACCATGAAGAAGCTATTTATTTTGATGAAGTTCCAATAGTTTATTTTTGTTTTAATTTCCCTTGCCTCAGGAGACATACCTGGTAAGAAGTTGCTACAGCTGATGTTAAAGATGTTGCTGCTTGTGTTATCCTCTAGGATTTTGATGGTTTCTTGTATGGCATTTACATCTTTCATCCATTTTAAAAACACACACACACAAACACACACACACACACACACACACAAATATATATATGTATATAATGTAAGAAAGTGGTCCAGTTTCATTCTTCTGCAAGTAGCTGTCCAATTTTCTCAATATTAATTGTTGAAGAGAATGTCTTTTATTTTCCATTGGATATTTTTTCCTGCTTTGTTCAAGATTAATTGATTAATTAATTTGGGTTCATTTCTGGGTTTTCTATTTTCTACTTTGTTCTTTTGTTTGTTATGCCAGTACCACACTATATTTTTTTTTAAAGATTTTATTTATTCATTTGACAGAGAGAGAGATCACACGTAGGCAGAGAGAGAGGAGGAAATAGGCTCCCTGCTGAGCAGAGAGCCAGATGTGGGCTTCAATCCCAGGACCCTGAGATCAGGACCTGAGCTGAAGGCAGAGGCTTAACTCACTGAGCCACCCAGGCACCCAGTACCATACTATCTTGATCACTACGGCTTTGTAATATAACTTGAACTCCAGAACTGTGATGCCTTTAACTTTGCTTTTCATTTTTAAGATTGTTTTGGCTATTTTGGATTTTATGTGGTTGCATACAAATTTTAGGATTGTTTGTTCTAGTTCTGTGAAAATTCTATTGGTATTTTGATAGACATTGCATTAAGTATGTAGATTGTTTTGGGTAATATGAACATTTTAATATTTGTTCCTCCACTCCAAGATCATGGAACGTCTTTCCCTCTCTTTGGGTCATTTTCAGTTTCTTTCATAAGTGTTTTATAGTTTTCAGATTAATGTCTTTTACCTCTTTTGTTAAGATTATTTCTAGGTACCTTATGATTTTTTATTGTAAATAGGATTGATTCTTTCATTTCTGTTGCCTGATTGTTAGTGTATAGAAATGCAACGTATTTATGCACATTGATTTCATATCCTGTGATTACTAAATTCATATATCAGTCCTAGCAATTTTTCGGTGGAGTCCTTTGGGTTTTCTGTAAAGAGAATCCTATCATCTGCAAACAGTGAGAGTTTGTCTTCTTCCTTGATGATTTGGATATCTTTTATTTCTTTTTGTTGTTTGATGGCCACAGCCATCAGACAACAAGTGTTGAGAGTGGACATCCCTATTTTGTTCTTGACCATATAGTAAAAGCTCTGTTTTTTGCCATTGAGGATAATATTACCTGTGTATTTTCCATAGATGACCTTTATTATGTAGAAGCATGTTTCCTTGAAACCTATTTGTTGAGAGTACTTTTTCAAATGCTTTTTCTGCATCTACTGAAAGGATCATATTATACTTATCCTTATTTTATTAATATGGTATAACATGGTAGTTGTTTGTAAATATTGAACCATCCCTGGAACACAGGTATAAATTCCATTTAATTGTGGTGAATGATTTTTTTACTGTACTCTTGGATTCAATTTTTAGTATTTTATCAAAGATTTTTGCATCTATGTTCATCAGGGATATTAGCCTGTTAATCTCCTTTTTAGTCTGGTATTTGATTTTGCAACCAGGATAACACTGAGATCACAAAATGAGTTTAGAAGTTTTCTCCCCTTTCTTTCTGTCTTGATAAATAACTTGAGAAGAATAGGTATTAACTCTTCTTATATGCCTGGTGGTATTCCCATGGGAAGCCATCTGTTCCTGGACATTTTTTTGAGAGATTTTTTTGTTACTGATTCAATTTATTTGCTGGTTTTGGGTCTGTTGAAGTTTTCTAATTCTTCCTGTTTCAGTTTTGGTAGTTTATATGTTTCTAGAAATGTATCCATTTCTTTCCACATTGTCCAATATGTTGGAATATAGTTTTTTCATAATATTATCTTATAATTGTTATATTTCTGTGGTATTCATTATTATTTCTCCTCTGTCATTTGTGACTTTATTTATTTGGATCCTTTCTCTTATTT
This sequence comes from Spilogale gracilis, assembly GCA_004023965.1. NCBI lineage: Eukaryota > Metazoa > Chordata > Mammalia > Carnivora > Mephitidae > Spilogale > Spilogale gracilis. The sequence continues at coordinate 10,353 of PITA01023386.1, forward strand.
TTGGTAAGTTTGGCTGAGGGTTTATCAATTAATTATTTTTTTTCGATGAACTGGCTCCTGGTTTTGTTGATCTGTTCGATTTTTCTTTATTTCTATATCTATATATGTTTCTATTCTAATCTTTATTATTTTCTTCCTTCCTGGGTTTAGACTTTATTTGTTATTCTTTTTTTTAATCTAATTTAGATATAACTAAAATTCTATGTCTGGTCAAGACATATTTTAATATATATCATATCTAAAGAGAAAACAAATAAAATATAGTTATTGGAGGATATACTTCACCAACAAATGAGAAAATCAAGAGAAACATAGGACACAGACACAGGACATGCAAAAATAAAGATGGGGTAAAGGACCACTTGAGATGATAGTGAAGAAGGATCCATATGCCACAGAAGAAGGCCAGCAAATCTGTTTGGAGTGGGATTATAGTCTCCGGAAAGGAGTTTCATAGAGATATTAATTAGTGAACACATGATATGTCTAAACTCCGAGGGGATATATATATAACTGTTGAAGATTCTCTTGTTGATATATTTTTTCTTTTCTTTTCTTTTTTTAATAAAAATGGCATGGAAAACAAAGTTAATGAAAATCATACTAATGACTAGCTTCCAGGAATCAAAAAGTGGTGTAGGAAGAAAGGTTAATTATAGTTAACTAAATGGGTCAGATGTAAACAGGATTTAGTTATACCAAACAACAAACGTTGGTCTAGCTAAAATTACAGCATGACCATGTTTTGAGGATAAGTGAATGGGGAAAGTATGTTATGCGGTGAATGATGTTGAGGGAAGGGTATGTCTAGGGAAACATGTTTGTTCCCTACTAAGAGCCAATAATTCATACCTTAAACCAAAAAGTCTAAGGAAGAAACATTAGTGATTTCAGGGACATATATATAAACACCAAAATAATTCCCTAAAAGACATTAAAAGAGTAACCTCTGGTGAGAATGGAATGGAACAACAATAACAAAAACTGAAATGAGGAACTTTGTTCATTAAAATCCTTGCAGAAATAACTGACCATAAATATATTAATATAACTTTGTTAAAATTAGACACTAAAAAGATTTAGAGAACAATAAAGACAAAGAACATTCAATTTGGGCACTATCTTCTTTTAAAATTCCATGGTATTCTATTTCCTCAAAAGTGTAAGGGATCTCTAGGCCACTTGCTCCCTTCTTTGACTAGCCATTAGCATCATGTTTCAGATTAAAAGATACAAGAGTCTATGTAGTTAAGATTTTGACTTAACTGATAATTGAATCCTTGCTATGTCATCTCCATTAAGGGGCTGTATTACCCAGCACCATACATAACACATTAAATGTAAGCAAGGAATAGCGCCAGATATATACCTACAGTGCTGGACTACGCATAGTTGTTTGATTGATATAAATTAAGGTTATATAAGAATACTTACAAATTGACTGAATTGAAAGTTTATCTAAATAGAAGAATAGTATGGGAACTATAAAAGTTAACAATGCTGTATAGAATATTATGCAAAAGGAAAAAAGAGCTAGAATTAGAATTTCGGGTCAGTGTTTGAATTAAGTGCTAGTGGATAATGGTGGTGATAATGATGGCGGGAATCACACTGAGGATCAAATTATATATGTTTTAAATTTTTTCCATTGGATAATTAGGTGTATAAATATAATTAGGTTTGATTTACTTTTCATCAACTACAGCCACTTTGTGTTAAATCCTACGTGAAGCTAGGTTATAGATACAAATAAATAAAATGAAAAACTGGGCACCTGGGTGGCTCAGTGGGTTAAAACCTTTGCCTTCAGCTCAGGTCATGATCTCCGGGTCCTGGGATCCAGGCCTGCACTGGGCTTTCTGCTCAGCGGGGACCCTGCTTCCTCCTCTCTCTCTGCCTGCCTCTCTGCCTACTTGTGATCTCTCTCTCTGTCAAGTAAATAAATAAAATCTTAAAAAAAAGAAAAACTTATGTAGAATGTGACATTTTCTTTTTTTTTTTTTTTAAGATTTTATTTATTTATTTGATGGAGAGAAACACAGCCAGAGAGGGAACACAAGCAGAGGGAGTGAGAGAGGAAGAAGCAGGCTTCCCACCGAGCAGGGAGCCCAATGTGGGGCTTGATCCCAGGTCTCCAGGATCATGACCTGAGCTGAAAGCAGCCACTTCACCAACTGAACCACCCAGGTGCCCAAGACATTTTCAAATCACATGTAAGGTAGGCTAAAACTGCAAATTATAAAAATAAAAAGGAAATAAATAGAAATTGGAAAGGTTTCATGTTTATTTATATTATTATTATTATGCAAAGATTTTATTTATTTATTTGACAGAGAGAAACACAGCCAGAGAGGGAACACAAGCATGGGGAGTGAGAGAGGGAGAAGCAGGCTTCCTGCCGGGCAGGGAGCCCAATGTGGGGCTCGATTCTGGGACTCTGGGATCATAACCTGGGCTGAAGGCAGTTGCTTAACCCACTGAGCCACCGAGATGTCTGGTTTCATATTTATTAATGAAAATAGAGAAAGGAGAAGTGGTTGACATATGATACCAGTGTATCCAGAATTGAATCAAATAGAATTTCATGATCTCTAATTTTCATTGTCTAATCAATTTTTGCAATTTTGGTGTGTTTATTTCTATATTACATATAAAAGAAATTAGTTTGGAGAAAAGTTATAGTGATGGCCCAAGGGTACCCAGATAGTAATATGAAGAGCAAGATGTTAAGCCCAATTCATTCTGGTCACAAATACAAGTTTGATAGGCTACATCACACTATCCTTTTTTTCTATGCACTTTAGAAGGATTGTTATGATTGTCCCACTACTGTTTTAAGCTAATAATCTACTATTGACATATTTATTATCCCTAACCTGAGGTGATGCATTACATGTATAGACAATTGATAGAAAAATGTTTACAATTGTTTTTGCAAAGAGGGATGCAGTATGCACATCATATCAATTAATTCACCAATCCTGCACATCTTATGTATTAAATGCATATAGTTTTGATAATAGATGCATGAAATAAATAATATATGTTTTGGTGATAGATATGTGACAATTTGAAATGATTTTCTCTAGGGAAAAAAAATGTTTGGCAGAACTATGTTGCTGCTCAAGAGACCATTCAGTCCTCATAGTACTGTTTTTCTAAACCATGATATTCTCTGTTGTTTTTGTTATCATTTTGTTGTTGCTGTTTAAGTTTTTATATTCCTACACACACAGCAAAAGTGTGTATAGGGAGGAGGGGGGCAAGATGGCGGAAGGCTGGGTGACCCCATTTTGGGGAGTCCCCTGAAGTGAGTTCAATTCCTGCAAAAACACCACAAGAACACTGTGAGCACCCATGAAATCAGCCTGAAATGTGATATCTCACACTCCTGGATCTCTACGGGGGAAGAAGAGCATTGACAAAGAGGTAGAGTGGAGTGGGAGTGCTCAGAGGGATGTCCAAAGACAAGGGGCGCGGGGGAGGGAGCCCGCAGAGGCGACCCATTGGAAAGCAATACCCCAGCAGGAAAGTGCTCTGTGTTTGGGGAACAACAGCAGATTGTGGTCTGATTCAAAGCAGATAAAAACAGAGCACCTGAGGGGCAGCCAGGGAAACAGGGATAGACCTGTGGAGAGAAAGTGCACCTGGTGACCTGCAAGGGAACTCAGGGGAGTGGAGTCTGTTCAAAGCAACCACTTCCCGCCCCCCTGCCGCTGCTTTTTTTCATCTGCCGCTTTTCTCCATCCCTTGGGCCAGGTACTAACACCCCAGGGGAGCCGATTTTGCAGATTGAGCATGAGGAGCAGGGCCTCGGGACCTCAGCCCCTCCTGCATGGGAGTGCACTACAGACTGCCTAGGAAGAGATAAAGTCACAGGACCCAAAATCAGTTGTGGTGTCCTGGGATTTGGACTGCACCCAGTTGTGACAGGAGCTAAGTAGGAAGATCCAGGGAGAGGCTGTGGGCCACCCCATCGTCCAGAGGGTTGCTAATTAGGGGCTCTCTCTGGGAAGGAGGTCTGGGTGCAGACATCTTGCTATGACCTAACTTCCTGAAAAACTGAAAAAAAAAAAAAAAAAACGCAAAAGAACAAACCCTCCAAGGGACTAAATCCTGAACACCTGGTTACCATGGAGCCCAGCTCCTAGGAAGGGTGGGGACTCATCCAAGTAGAAGGGACTGAGAAACAGTGCAGCAGGCCCTGCCTCCAGAAGGGAAGCCGGAGGAAAGCCAGAAGAACAAGAGGACAACACCCAAACTGTAAAACCCCAACATCGGGGGAAAGGCAATATATTAAGTTCCTGGTACTACCCCCAAAGCTGTACACTTTATAGCTACAGCTTTTCACTTTATTTTCTTTTAAAATGTTTCTATTTTTATTTGTAAAGTTTCCACTTTAAACTTAAAAATTCATTCTCATGGTTTTTGTTCTTTTATTTTTTAACCTACTTATTATTACAACGTAATACTTAATACAATACTCCATAATAATTTTTTACCTTGAAATTTTTTCAAACACATACCTGTGTTTTCTGTTGTTGTTGTTGTTGCTTCTCTTGTTTTTTCTGTTTTTTCCCTTTCTTCTCTCTTCTTTCCTTTATTCTTTTTCTTTTAAATATACATATAGTTATAAGCTTCAAGGTAATCTTGCATCCATATTCAATACTGCCCCTATATACAAACCAGTTCTAATCTCCCTATATCTTTAGAGAGTGGACTCCTCTAACAATAATAACAAGACAAACCCAGGAAGATCTGAAATACTTTCCTTGCCCATAAGGAGGGTTTTCACTCATCTTCCCACCCTAGTCTGTCAGTGTTTCTGTGTAACTGTTTTTGCCTTTGTATTATATAAATACTGGTCTTGGGGGTCATTCGGGTTGGGCTTAGATTTTGATCTCTTCAATTTTCTTTTACTCTTGATGATTTTTTTTCTTTATCCTGTTGTAGTTTTGTACATATAAATCCTACCATTGGGGCCCACTCTGGCCGGGTTTTCTTTCTTGCTTCCTTTCTCCTGTTCTCTCTCTCTCTCTCTTTTTTTTTTCTTTCTTTTTCCTTTTCGGTGGTGACTTCTGATTGCTTCAAAACCTCCCAGCGACCAATTCACCTGGATAGTGGTTGATATACTTAGCTCTACACCCCCTCAACCACTCCTGGGAAAAATGACTTGGAGGAACAACCAACAAAGAAGAACCCAGAGATTGCAAGCCCGGTCACAGAATTAATGGAAATGATCATAAACAATATGACAGAAATGGAATTCAGGGCAGCAATCCTCCAAGCAATGGCTAATTTGGAAAAGAATATTAGTCTCAAGATAGAAACCCTAATGCCAGACGTGAAAGCCGAGGTTAGAAAGGCTATTAATGAGATGCAATCTAATTTAAATATGCTAAGATGGTATTAGTGATTTAGAAGACAGATGGATTAAGAAGGAGGAGTAAGAGAAGTCTTGGAACAAACAGCTAAAATCCCATGAAAATAGAATTATAGAAATAAATGATGCCATGAAATGCTCCAATATCAGAATTATTGGAATCCCCAAAGGAGTTGAGAGAGACAGAAGCCTAGAATATATACTTGGACAAATCATGGATGAAAATTTCCCAAATCTGGGGAATGAAACAAATATTTGTATCTTAGAGGCAGAGAGGACACCCACCAAGATGAATGGGGCCAGAAAAACCTCCAGGCACATAATTGTGAAATTTATGAATCATAAAACCAAGGAATATGTTTTAAGGGCAGCTAAGGAGAAGCAATCCCTTACCTATAGAGGGAGAACCATCAGAATAACGTCAGACCTATCCACAGAAACCTGGCAAGCCAAAAAGGGCTGGCAAGACATATTCAGGAAATTACATGACAAAAATATGCAACCAAGGATAATGTACCCAGCAAGGTTGACTTTCAGAATGGAAGGAGAAATAAAGAGCTTCCAGGACCACCAAGGTCTAAAAGATTATGTAATAACCAAGCCAGCACTACAAGAAATATTAAAAGGGGTACTGTGAAAGAGAAATGAACCCAAGAGTGACACAGTACAGTAATTTACAGAGGTAATCTATAGAAACATGAACTTTACAGGCAACATGATATCAATAAAAATGTATCTATCAATAATCACTCTTAATGTGAATGGCCTAAATGCTCCAATAAAAAGGCACAAGGTTGCAGACTGGATAAAATAACAGGACCCATCCATATGCTGCTTGCAAGAGACACATTTTGAATCTAAAGACACTTCCAGATTGAAAGTAAAGGGATGGAGGACCATCTTTCATGCCAATGGACCTCAAAGAAAGCCGGGATAGTGATTCTCATATCAGACAAATTGGATTTTGGTCTAAAGACTGTAGTCAGAGACACAGAAGGACACTACATCACACTCAAAGGGTCTATACATCAAGAAGATCTAACAATTGTAAATATTTATGCCCCCAACATGGAAGCAGCCAACTACATAAACTAACTGTTAAGCAAAATAAAGAGTCATATTGATATGAACTCATTAATTGTAGGAGATCTTAACACACCACTCTCAGCAATGGACAGATCATTTAAACAGAATCGACAAAAAAACAAGAGCCTTGAATGACACATTGGGCCTGATAGATCTCATAGATGTATTCTGAACATTCCACCCTAAAACATTTTTCTTGGGTGCACATAGAACTTTATCCAGAATAGACCACATATTAGGTCACAAATCAGGGCTCAACCGATACCAAAAGATTGAGATTATTCCCTGCATATTCTCTGACCACAATGCGTGAAACTGGACTCAACCACCATAAAAAGTTCAGAAGAAAATCAAACACTTGGAAGCTAAAGACAATCCTGCTCAAGAATATGTGGATAAGCCAGAAAATCAAAGAAGAACTGAAACACTTCATGGAAACCAATGAGAATGATGATACATCGATCCAAAACCTATGGGATATAGCAAAGGCAGTCCTAAGGGGGAAATTCATAGCCATCCAGCCTCACTCAAAAAAACTGAAAGATCCCAAATATACCAACTCTCATTATACCTTAAAGAACTAGAAAATCAACAACAAATTAAACCAACCCCCCACACAAGGCGGGAAATAATAAGGATTAGAGCAGAGATAAATGAATCAGAAACTGGAGATACAATAGAACACATTAACAATAAACTAGAAGCTGGTTCTTTGAAAGAATTAATAAGATTGATAAACCATTGGCCAAACTAATCCAAAAGAAAAAGAAGACCCAAATTAATAAAATTATGAATAAAAGGGGAGAGGTCACGACCAACACCAAGGAAATAGAAACAATCATCAGAAATTAGTATCAACAATTATATGCCAATAAGTTTAACAACCTAGAAGAGATGGATACATTCCTGGAAACCTATAAATTTCCAACACTGAAACAGGAAGACATTGAAAATCTGAATAGACCTATATCTAGTAATGAGATTGAGGCAATGATCAAAAACTTCCCAAAACACAAGGGCCCAAGACCAGACGGATTCCCTGGGGAATTCTACCAAACATTCAAAGAAGAAATAACAACTATTCTTCTGAAGCCATTTCAAAAAATAAAAACAGAAGGAAAACTTCCAGACTCTTTCTATGAGGCCAGCATCACTCTAATCCCCCAAACCAGACAAAGACCCATTGAAAAGGAGAACTTCAGATCAATATTCCTGATGAATATGGATGCCAAGATTCTCAACAACATCCTTGTTAACAGGATCTAACAATACATTAAAAAGATTATCCACCATGACCAGGTGGGATTTATCCCAGGGATGCAAGGGTGGTTCAACACTCGCAAATCAATTGACGTGATAAAAACAAATCAATAAGAGAAGAGAGAAGAACCACATGGTACTCTCAATTGATGCAGAAAAAGCATTTGACAAAATAAAAAATCTGTTTCTGATTAAAACACTTCAAAGTATAGGGATAGGAGAAACATTCTTCAACCTCATAAGATCTATCTATGAAAAATGGGGAAAAACAAACAGCCTTCTCTTTGAGATCAGGAACAAGACAAGGATGCCTACTCTCATCACTACTGTTCAACATAATGTTAGAACTCCTAGCAACAGCAATAAGACAACAGAAAGAAATAAAAGACATTCAACTTAGCAAAGAAGAAGTCAAATTCTCTCCTTGCAGATGACATGATACTCTATGTGGAAAACCCAAAAGACTCTACCCCCAAACTACTGGAACTCATACAACAATTCAGTAGTGTGGCAGGATACAAAATCAATGCACAGAAATCAGTTGCGTTCTTATACACTAACAATGAAAATATAGAAAGGGAAATCAAAGAATTGATTCTGCTTACTATAGCACCAAAAAACATAAGATACTTAGAAATAAACCTAACCAACAGAGCTAAGGATCTGTACTTGAGAAACTACAGAACATGAAGAAGACACAAAAAGATGGAAGACCATTCCATGCTCATGGATCAGAAGAATAAACATTAAATGTTAAAATGTCTATACTAGGGGCGCCTGGGTGGCTCAGTTGGTTAAGCGACTGCCTTCGGCTCAGGTCATGATCCCGGAGATCCGTGATCGAGTCCCACATCGGGCTCTCTGCTCGGCGGGAAGCCTGCTTCTCCCTCTCTCACTCCCCCTGCTTGTGTTCCCCCTCTGGCTCTGTTTCTCTCTGTCAAATAAATAAAAAATCTTAAAAAAAAAAAAAATGTCTATACTGCCCAGAGCAATCTATACTTTCAATGCCATTCTGATCAAAATTCCACCAATATTATTCAAAGCATTGGAACAGACAATTCTAAAAATTATATGGAGCCAAAAAAGACCCCGAATCACTAAGCAATTGTTGAAGAAGAAAAAAAAAAAGCTGGGGGTATCTTGTTATCTGACTTCAGGCTTTATTACAAAGCTGTGATCACCAAGACAGCATGGTACTGGCACAAAAACAGAGAAATAGACTAATGGAACAGAGTAGAGAGTCCAGATATGAACCCACAAATCTATGGGCAAATCATCTTCGACAAAGCAGGAAAAAATACCCAGTGGAAAAAAGACAGTCTCTTCAATAAATAGTGCTGGGAAAATTGCACAGCTACATATAGAAGAATGAAACTAGGCCATTCTCTTACACCACACACAAGGTCAAACTTGAAATGGATGAAAGACCTCAACGTGAGGCAGGAATCCATCAAAATCCTGGAAAAGAACATAGGCAGCAACGTCTTTGACATCGGCCACAGCAACTTCTTTCAAGAAAGGTCTCCAAAGGCAAAGGAGACAAAAGCAAAAATGAACTTCTGGGACTTCATCAAAATAAAAAGCTTCTGTACAGCAAAGGATACAGTCAACAAAACAAAGAGGCAATCCACAGAATGGGAGAAGATATTTGCAAATGACACTACAGACAGAGGGCTGATATCCAAGATCTATAAAGAACTACTCAAAATCAACATCCAAAAAGAAGATGAACACATCAAAAAATTGGCAGGAAACATGAAGAGGCACTTCTCCATAGAAGATATACAAACGGCTAACAGACACATGAAAAAATGTTCAGCGTCACTAGCTATCAGGAAAATTCAAATCAAAACCACACTGAGATACCACCTTACACCAGTCAGAATGGCCAAAATTAACAAGACAGAAAAAACAAGTGTTGGAGAGGCTGCGGAGAAAGGGGAGCCCTCCTACACGGTTGGTGGGAATGCAAGTTGTTGCAGCCGCTTTCGGAAGCAGTGTGGAGATTCCTTAAAAAATTAAAAATAGAGTTATCCTATGACTCTGCAATTGCACTCCTGGGCATTTACCCCAAAGATACAGATGTAGTGAAGACAAGGGCCCTACGTACCCCAATGTTCATAGCAGCAATGGCCACAATCACCAAACTGTGGAAAGAGCCAAGGTGCCCTTCAACAGACGAATGGATAAAGAAGATGTGGTACATATATACAATGGAATACTACGCCTCCATCAGAAAGGATGAATATCCCACTTTTGTAGCAACATGGACTGGAAGAGATTATGCTGAGTGAAATAAGCCAAGTAGAGAAAGTCAAGTATCACATGGTTTCACTTACTTGCGGTGCATGAGGGGTAACCTGGAGAACAGTGGGAGAAGGAAAGGAAATGGGAAGCAGGGTAATTTAGGGAGAGAAACGAAACAAGAGAGACTTTGGACACAGAAACAAACTGAGGGACTTGGAGGGAGGGGGTGGTGGGATGGGAGAGCCTGGTGGTGGGTACTGGGGGCACCTAATGCACTGGGTGTGGCATAAACAATGAATCTTGGAACACTGAAAAAAATAAAATAAATTTAAAGTCAAACCAAAAAAAATAGACGGGAAGCAGAATTTTTCTTGGAATATTCAACTGAAAAAATTCCTCAATGTTCTTCCCTGTTAAAAATTAGCAATAAATTTTGGCCATGCCAAACAAACAAACAAACAAAAATTCCTATACACACTTTATAGGAATATACAGACTGCTTTATTGATACTTGGACCTTAGCCATCTAACAACATGCAGAATCCTACACTGTAGATCAGATAATCCTTTTTATGCACAGGTTTTTCAGTGAAATGGTTTTTATTTAATCGTCCTGTGATTATGGGGCATTTTTTTTTTTCCTGCTGTGAATAGCAACATAGGGAAGATTAATGACAATTGAAACAAGAAGCCTTGGGCTTAATTCACTAAACTTGATTTGAGGAAATATATTTTCATTATACAGTAAAGTTCTTCTCATGTAGAACTCCCATATTTTGTGTGAGATATGTATATATAAAAATAGGTTAATAATTCATGTACTCTTTTACATTATGATGACAAATAAAAATTCCATTATAGTTTCAAGTCTGTAAATTCATTGAGATAGATACTATAATATGATTTGTTATACTCTCAATTGAAATCCATTTAAGGAACACAGCACTGCAAACTTATTACATTCAATGTTGAAAATATGATCTAACATGGTTGTTCAAGATGCACATAAGAATTTACTAACTGAGACATCTTACACAGTACCTTGTGAATAGTATATATTTGAGGAATAAACACTTAAAATATAAATACATTAAAGACAGTAAAACTAAGAGAAGGAAGCACAGAAGGGAGGAAAGAAGGGAGGAAGACTTCATGTATTTTGGTATGCCACCCTATCAATACCTTACATACAAATAACATTGTTTATTGTTTTTTACATTATTTCACTTCAGAGCAGTGAGTACCATGTACATAGCTCCTCATAGCACAATACCTGAAACAAGAACAATAAGACCAGACAAAACTAAAGACAATATGTTCAGGGGAAAAAAAAATGAATGATATTTAAGTTACCTTTCCATTCACTTGTAACAGTTCATAAAGATAAATTTATATGTAAGTAATGGAGAACTCTCAAATACAATTGAATTTTTTCTTGTTAAAATTATATGTAATCTTCCATTTACTTAGAAAAAAGAGAGACATGAAGAAAATTAAAGGAACAGAAAAATCACTGAACTACTAAGTGTCCCAAGTCACAGAGATAATCCAGTATGTGTAAACACGCACAGTACAGCAGATTGCTTGCCATCGAGTAAGCACTATAAATCAATACAAGGATCAGAGTCTCTGCAACTAACAACAAAAAGAAAAATAACAACGTAATTTCAGTGAAATAGAATAACCTACAGACATGTCAATGTGTGACCATATATGGAAAACTATAAGTTATTTAGAATGAGAAAGACTTACTGAAATATAATCAGATGTATCAGTCAAATCTTATAGATACTGTATCAGGAGAAGATGTAGTGGAGAGTCAGGGCATGATAGATATGTGCAAACTTCTTGGGAACAGTTTTCGATTCAGGTGGCATTTGAGTCATGAACAGAGTCATCCTATATTAAGATAAACATCTTCATTCATCTACTTCCCTGGAATTAAGTTTGCCTACTTTGTGAAGTAGTCACACACACAACAAACACAAATAGACCAAACACCCACTAGATTGGCTAAGTAAACATAAGCTACGTGCACTGAAATGTTATGCACCTGTAAAAATAAATAAGAAAAAAAATCTCTAAAACCTAATATGAAGTGATTTACATAATACATTGTTAAGTAAGAAAGCAAATGGAATGTCATTCAGTAGTTTTAAAAAAATCTAACAAGCCATAAAAATACACAGAGAAAAGACATGAAAGAAACTTAAATGCTTATTAGTAAGTGCACAAAGCCAACTGAAAATGCTATCTGTTATGTGACTATACATGACAATCTGGAAGAGGAAAAACTATGGGGATAATAAAAGATCAGTAGTTGTCAGCGGTTAGAGGGATAGGTGGATAATAGGCAGAGGACAGAGAATTTTTATGGTAAACTACTCTGTGTGATACTATACTAGTGGATATATATCATTTTAAATAGTTGTCAAATCCCATAAAATGTGTAACATCAAGAGTGAACCCTAATGTAATCTATGGATAGAGGGTGATAAAGATGTTAGTGTAATTTCATCATCCACAACAAGTGTACCAGTCTGGTCCCGGGTGTTGATAGTGGGGGAGATTTGTGGGGCCAGAAGACATACAGGAACTCTGTACTTTCCACTCAGTTTTGTTTTCAACCTAAGCTCCTCTAAAAAATAAAGCGTATTATTTTTAAAAAAGTGATACATGTCATATTTTAGGGAAGAAGGGGAAAATACTGCTTATTTTTGTAAAAAAAAATTAAAAAGGCAATAAAACATACATCATTAATTTGGCTGCCTAGAAAAGATGAGTAGTATCAGTTACATGAGTGAGTTCCACTTTTTAAAGTATAGCCTTCTTTATGATTTTAACTTCTAAAAACAAATATATTAATATAACGCTATATCACATTAATAACATAACCACTAAGGAAGAAGTAAAGTTAATCTAAATAATTTTTACCAATCCAAGTAAATATACACTGCCTATAAAAATGTAAAAGAACTACAAAAATATTAAACATTAATTAGTAGTTTTGATTATTTTAGTGGTATGGATGTATGAATTTGGTAGCTATTTTTTACACACTGTGGTATTGAGTAAGTGGATGAATACATTGGTATCATTGGCAGCCAGAATTCCCAGTGTGGGAGAAGGGAACACGAAAGTGTCATAGAGGATTACAAAGGAAGAACCATGTGCTACTGGAAAGGGATATATGGTTTCAGTATAAACTCACAATTTATACATAATAATATATAATGCGATTAACATGTTTTTTGTTGTTGTTGTTTTTTTTTTTTAAAGATTTTATTCATTTGACAGAGAGAAACACAGCCAGAGAGGGAACACAAGCAGAGGGAGCGAGGGAGGGAGAAGCAGGCTTCCCGCCGAGCAGGGAGCCCGATGTGGGGCCCGATCCCGGGTCTCCGGGACCATGACCCGAGCCGAAGGCAGTTGCTCAACCAACTGAGCCACCCAGGTGCTCCTACCATGTTTTAAATACACAATAAATAATCATGCCTAGCTTTGCTGAAAAGAGTAAGAAATAATGACATCCTAATAACAAATGTGCATGCCTAGTACTATAGATAGTTTGTGTACCTCAAAATTCATATGGTGAATCCTAATCTCCTGTATGATAGCAATGGAAGTGGGCCTTTGGGACATGGTTAGCTCATGAAGTTGGAACTCTCATGAATAAGGTCAATGCTCTTATAAAACAGGCCCCAGGGTGTGGGGCATAAACAATGACTCTTGGAACAATGAAAATAAGTAAATAGCAATCAAACAAGTAAATAAAACAGGCCACCTTTTCCTTCTGCGGTGTAAGGTTCCAAGGAGAAGATAACCATCTATGAACCATGAAGTGAAGCCTCACCAGACAAAGAATCTGCTGGCACTTTTATCTTATACATTTTTCCAGAACTATAAGAAGTAAATTTCTGTTGTTTTTTAAATGCCAGTCTATGGTATTTTCAGTATAACAATCTGAAAAGCCTAAGATACTTTGTATCTTTGCTTCTTGATTTTGGATTATAAGTAGTGCTCAGATCAGAGTAGTAATTCTTGAGAAAAATTACTAATTCCAAGACTGATGCAGGAAATTTATAAAGGTGAACTGAGAACCTCTTCATATGCTGAAATCAAAGAAGAAGGGCTCAAAATCAATAGGGACATATTAAAAGAATATCTAATCCTTCAGAGAGCAAAACCCTTTTGCTCTCCACATTTCCCTAATGCGGGTGATCTGCCTTTTTCTTGACATTCTCTAACTACTTTTAACAGCTGCTCTTAGGACCATGTTTTATAAATTTTGCTGCTGGGATAAGCTTAGGTTGTTCAAACCTTCATACTTTTCAGGGTATTCAGTCAACAAGAAATCCTTAGTTCATCCCTGTTCAGCCAACCAAATGGAGAACAAGCTGATCCAGGCTTACATAATGCCCTTATTCTTTCTCCTGTACTTCACAGGATGTTCAACCAAAGAGAGTGAAGGCAATTTCTATTTTTGCTGTTGCTACCTATATTTATCACTGATTCTTTTCTCCTTTCTCTCTAGTGTTTATTTTCCACAAAAGTATGAGTTGATATTGGGGATACTGAATCAAAGTGGCACCTGTTAACAAGAAAGTAATCTGTGCCCAGTTTTGACAGCTTTCTTGCTCTCTCTTGTCATACACACACACACATACACACATACACACACACACACAGTCATATAATGATCTATGCATACATATGCATCTTTTCATTACCTTTACATTTCAAATTATGTCATGAAAATTGTACATGTCATCAAATTGTCTTTGAAAACATGAATTCAAAGACAGTATGATAAGGTCACCTGGGTGCCTCAGTCAGTTAAACATTTGCTTTCAGCTGAGGTCATGATCTCAGGGTCCCGGGATCAAGACTTACATCAGGCCCCTGAACACTGCTGCTCCCTCTTCCTCTCCCTCTATGCTTTCTTTTGCTTAAATAAATAAATAAATAGCTTTTTAAAAAAAGACTGCATGCTATTCTTGTGCATGGTTAGCTAAGATTTTCTAAATAATAGACAAATCATTATATATATATATATATATTGGAATATAGTTGACATATAAATAATTTCTAATATTTACTAAAATTAGGTTCATTGTCATAATTATCATTTAGCATAAATATTTGATCATATCTCTGATTATATAATTAAAATATCTCTAAGACTTAGAATTAAAATTCTTATTTTTTAAAAGAGATCTAATTCCATCTATATAACTTCTTGAAATAGCCTTCTGAATTATATAAAAGAACTAAAATGATTATTAACTAAGATTTCATTAATTGCTAAGGTATATCACATGTCATTTTTATAAGTGAAACATTTGTAACAGTGGCAGGTGATTAACTTTATAATTTCTGAATTATGGTATAGTTGCTGGAGAAGCTGACTCAACTATATAACACTTTCTAAGCATAAACTTTGCAAAGGAAAAGTTTTTTTTAAGGGAAAAATGCTTTTTGCTTTGGAAAATAGGAAACTAAATCACTACCTTAGTTATTAAACAAAGATGAAAAACCTTTTGTAAGAGTCACATATGATTCAGTTTTTAAGCCATCTGGTTAAAACATTTGAATTCAGTATATATCAGATGTTTGTTTCATGCAAATTATTTGAACAAAAGCATTATTTTTAAGTTAAGAACATAGAAAAGAGGTGCATCTGGGAGGCTCAGTCACTGGGTGTCTGCCTTAGGCTCTGGTCATGATCCTGGAGTCCCAGGACCAAGTCCTACATTGGGATCCCTGCTCACTCCCCCTTCTAGTGTTCTCTCTCTAGCTGTGTTTCTCTCTGTCAAATAAATAAAATTAAAAAAAAAAAGAAGAACATAGAAAAGACTGAATTTTTGGATTTCTATGTGGTCAGTGAATGAAACTATGCCTTCAATAGTCAAGCCATGCTCATGATTTATTATAGTTGTTTCCATGAGCTTTATCATTACCTAAGACTCAAAGATGAATAGCATGCAAACACTAATAGTCAAAAAGATCAAAATTCATATGTAAATGTGTGATTTTGGGAATTTAATTACATTTTAAAATGTAAACAAAAATGTATTCTGCTGACTTAAATGGTTCATATATTTATGAGAGATAAAATTGATATTTTCATAATATTTGAGAATAGGGTTAAGTAATACTAAGGTTGCAGGTCTCAGATGTGATGACAAGATATCTAAGATTCTTTGCACATAAATACCATTTGTAGATTGAGGAGGGCAAAATATATTTTGAGCTTTCATAATGTTGCAAAATGATTTGGATATTGAAGAACTAGGAAATTGCATATTACAGATATTTAATGGAATAATAAGTTTTACATGAAAAAAATCAAGGTGAACAGTTTTGAAATTCTAATTTTAGAAATACCATCAACTACAGATTCCAGTGAGGATGTGTCTCGATAGTCTCTGCAAAGCTGCATTTCAGGATCTGTAACGTAGAAATCTGTATCACCGTACTCCTCCTTATTGACTGGAGTTTGAGTTAATGTGGTAAAGATAGTCCCCATTAACTTTTGTAAATTCAGTGATGGGCAGACATTGAGATGATTAGTTATATTTTCCTTCTTGGAAGATTATTTTCTAAAAGTTATTTAGACAAAGAACTGAGAACTAAGAAATCTTTTCAGATAATGATCCTGAACACCATGGGAAAGGAAGTTGAATGCAAATATTTTTTATGAAAGAAGGAAAATGAATGAGAGATGGAGGGGACAAGGAGCAGTATTTATTTGGCATGAGCCGTGTTGCAGTCACTGTGTTCAGCACTGTACATCCACTGACTCATTCATGACTCATGATGACATTATAAGGTAAATGGTATTGTCTTCGGTCTAAAAAAAGAATAATTACAAATGTTAATGTCTTATATCCAAAGTTTTGCAATTAGCAGTTCAGAGATGGTTTACATCCTTTTATTAAGATTTTTACTTATTTATTTTAGAGAAAAAGTCAGTAAGAGTGGGAGGGGAAGGGCAGAAGGAGAGGAAGAGAGAAAATCTCAAGCAGACTGCTTCCTCCCTGAGTGTGGAGTCTGATGCAGGGCTCAATTCCACGACCCTGAGATCATGACCTGAGCCAAAATCAAGAGTCGGATGCTCAACTGACTGACCCACCCAAATGCCCTGAGATGGTTTACATCTCCCTAGACTGACTCCAAAAACTTATTCTTAGCAGAAGTAATATATTAGACAATGTATTCTTTTTTTTAATTAAAGAAATTTAGACAATGTATTCTTAACAAAGTTTACAACATTGATTTTCTATGACCTAATAGAACTGTGAATAAATATTTTGTTTGACTAAATGAAAGCTAAACTATGTTATTCCTTTTGAACTCCTGGTTCCTAGAGTTATATTCTGTTATCTTTACTTGAGGATTTTTGTTCATAAATTGAGCACTACTTGATTCATGAACAGATTTTCCTTTGCAAATTTATTCCTGTTCAAAATAACCGAAAGTCAAATGCTCACATTTTAGAGTTTATTTGAGAATCTGTCACTTGTTCATATCTTCATCTTGTCTTCCTCAAATATGCAGGCTAGGACCAGATAATCAAATTAATTTAAACCTAAAATTGCTTTAAAAAGTCACTAATCGATTCTGTACATGAGGAAAAATAAAGATAATTATCACCAAGCTTTACATACTGATAATTGATGTAAAGCAGAAAACTCATTGTACTGTCTATAGAATTCTGTCCACAGAATTATAGAACTCTACAAAACTTGAGAATTTGTGGAGTTCTGCAGTCTCAATAGTTCTGTGATCTTGAGCAGGCCCTTTTACATCTTGAAGTTCTGTCTTTTCACCTGCAAAATGAGGATAAAAATACATTTCCAACCAACAGGAGATTATTGCAAAAATAAAATAAGACAAAATAAATAAATAAAAA
>PITA01023387.1:0-28281 GCA_004023965.1 Spilogale gracilis
TGCCTCTGTCAGAAAGGATGAATATCCAACTTTTGTAGCAACATGGACTGGACTGGAAGAGATTATGCTGAGTGAAATAAGCCAAGTAGAGAAAGTCAAGTAACACATGGTTTCACATATTGCGGTGCATAAGGGATAACCTAGACAGTAGGAGAAGGGAAGTAAATGGGAAGTCGGGTAATCCAGGGAGATAAAGGAAACAACAGAGACTTTGGACACTGAAACAAACTGGGGGACTTGGAGGGAAGGGGGTTTGAGGATGGGAGAGCCTGGTGGTGGGTACTGAGGGCACCTATTGCATGGAGCACTGGGTGTGGGGATAAGGAATGAATCTTGGAACACTGGAAAAAAAATTAAGTAACAATAAAAATAAGTAAATAAAATAAAATAAAAACTATGATTAATGTGAAAAAAAGTGGGAAGGATAAAGATAAGTCAAGTTCCTACATTTCACTTAAAATGGTAAGATATCAACACCAGTAGGCTGTGGTTACACACATGTAAGGTTATACTAAGGAACTATTAAGAAAACTACAGAAAAATTAATTGATTGAAGAACATATAAATAAATTAAAATTAACTCTAAATTCTCAGGTAACTCACAGGATGGAAGGAAAAACAGAATGAGAAACATGGGAAGCAGACAACAAACGTGAAAATGACAGAAGTGTGCCCTAATATACCAATAATTTAAATTCCTAGGTCTGAATACACAAATTGAAAGAGCTTGGCAGACCTAAGTATATGTTGCTGGCAAAAACTCGCTTCAAACATAATGACAAACATAGACTGGAAAGTAAAAGGACAAAGCATAAAAACTTTTTTTCATCAGAAAAGGCTGTATTCATATCAGATAAAGTAGACTTTGGTACAAAGAAAGTAGGGACAAAGAGGTACATTATATAATAATAAAAGGATCTATCCATTAAGAAGATACAGCAATTCTAAATGTGTATGTGCCAAATAATAAAACTTCAAAGTACATGAAACAAAAATCTAAAAGTTGAAAGGAGAAATAGACAAAATCACAAGTAGAGTTGGGGACTTCCATCCTCATTTATCAATTGATAAAGTTAACACAGAAAACCAGCAAAATAAAAGAATTCAGTGATGCTCTCACAAAAAGAATTTGATTGACATTTATAGAACACTCCCAAGACAGTAATACACATTCTTTTCTGACATTCATAGAACACTTATCAAGATAACCCTTATTTGGGTTCCTAAAACAAGCCTTAACAAATTTAAAATGGTAGTAATCATAGAATATGTTCTCTGACCATACTAGACTAAAACAAGAAATCAATTACATAATGGCAACCAAAACTCTCAAAATAGTTGTAAATCAGACAACATACTTCTAAATAATGCATGAGTCAAAGAGGGAGTCCCACAAGACATTAAAGTGAAAGTACAAGGTACCAAAATTTGTACCATGCAGCTAACACAGTGCTCAGAGAGGTACTTAGAGCAATAAATGCTTACATCAGAAAACATAACTCAGTAAAACTCAATAATCTAAGTTCCTGCCTCCAGAGATTAGAAAAAGAACAATAATTAAAGACCAAACAAGCAGAGGGAAAGAATAAAGATAAAAGCAGCAGCCAATCCCCTCAATAGATGCTGAAAAAGCATTTGACAAAGTATAGCATCCTTTCTTGATCAAAACTCTTCACATGTAGGGATAGAGGATAGATACCTCAATATCATAAAAGTCATCTATGAAAAATCCACAGTAAATATCATTCTCAATGGGGGAAAACTAAGAGCTATTCCCCTAATGTCAGGAACATGGCAGAGCTGTTCACTATCACCACTGATATTCAACATAGTACTACAAGTCCTAGCCTCAGCAATTGGATATCAAAAAGAAATAAAAGGCATCTGAATCAACAAAGAAGTCAAACTTTCACTCTTTGCAGATGATATGATATTTTATGTGGAAAACCCTAAAGACTCCACTCAAAAACTGTTAGAACTCACACAGGAATTCAGTAAAGTGTCAGGATATAAAATCAATGCACAGAAATCAGTTGCATTTCTATTCACCAATAGCAAGACAGAATAAAGAGAAATTAAGGAGTCAGTCCCATTGCAATTGCACCCAAAACCATAAGATACCTAGGAATAAACCTAACCAAAGATGCAAAGTATCTGTACTCAGAAAACTATAAATTACTCATGAAAGAAATTGAGGAAGACACAAGGAAATGGAAAAACATTTCATGCTCATGGGCTGGAACTACAAATATTGTGAAAATGTCTATGCTACCTAGAGCAATCTACACATTTAATGCAATCCCTATCAAAATACCATCAATGATTTTTGAAGAAATGGAACAAATAATCCTAAAATTTATATGGAACCAGAAAATACCCCAAATAGCCAGAGGAATGTTGAAAAATAAAACTAAAGTTGGTGGTATCACAATTCCAGACTTCAAGTTCTATTACAAAGCTTTAATCATCAAGACAGAATGGTACTGGCACAAAAACAAATACATAGATAAGTGGAACAGAATAGAGAGCCCAGAAATGGATCCTCCACTCTCTGGGTCAACTCATCTTCGAAAAAGCAGGAAAGAATGTCCAATGGAAAAAAGACAGTCTCTTCAACAAATTGTGTTGGGAAAATTGGACAGCCACATGCAGAAGAATGAAACTGGGCCATTTCCTTACACCACACACAAAAATAGACTCAAAATGGATGAAATGCCTGAATATGAGACAGGAATCCATCAAAATCCTTGAGGAGAGCACAAGCAGCAAGCTCTTCAGTGTCAGCTGCAGCAACTTCTTCCAAGAAACATTGCCAAAGGCAAGGAAAACAAGGAAAACTATAAACTATTGGGACTTCATCAAGATCAAAAGCTTTTGCACAGCAGAAGAAGCAGTTAACAAAACCAAAAGACAACCAACAGCATGGGAGAAGATATTTGCAAATGACATATCAGATAAAAGGCTAGTGTCCAAAATCTATAAAGAACTTCTCAAACTCAATATCCAAAGAACAAATAATCCAATCAAAAAATGGGCAGAAGACATGAAGAGACATTTCTCCAAAGAAGACATCCAAATGGCCAACAGACACATGAAAAATTGCTGAACATCCCTCAGCATCAGGGAAATACAAATCAAAACCATAGTGAGATACCACCTTACACCACTCAGAATGGCAAAAATTAACAAGTCAGGAAACAACAGTTGTTGGCAAGAATGTGGGGAAAGGGGAACTCTCCTACACCATTGGTGGTAATGCAAGCTGATGCAGCCACTCTCAAAAAAAGTATGGAGATTCCTCAAAGAATTGAAAATAGAGCTACCCTACAGCCCATCAATTGCACTACTGGGTATTTACCCTATTTACCCTAAAGATACAAATGTAGTGATCCAAAGAGGCACTTGCACCTGAATGTTAACAGCAGCAATGTCTACAATAGCCAAACTATGGGAAGAACCTAGATGTCCATCACAGATGAATGGATAAAGAAGTTGTGGTATATATATATATAATGGAATACTATGCAGCCATTAAAAAGAATGAAATCTGCCATTTGCAACAACGTACATAGAGCTGGAGAGTATTATACTGAGAGAAATAAGTCAATCAGAGAAAGATAATTATCGTATGATCTCTCTGATATGAGGAATTTGAGAGGCAGGGTGGGGATTGTGGGGGGGGAGGGTAGGGAGGGAAAAAAATGAAACAAGTGGGACCAGGGAGGGAGACAAGCCATAAAAAACTCTTAATCTCAGGAAACAAACTGAGGGCTGCTGAGGGTTTGGGGTGGGAGAGATAGGGTTGCTGTGTTGTGGAATAAATGAATGAATGAATGAATGAATGAATGAATGAATGAATGAATGAACAAATAAATAAATATTAAATGACCCCAAAAAAAGCTGCAGCCAATGAAATTAAAACAGGAAAATAGATAAAATTAATTAAACAAAGGCCATTTTTTGGAAAATAAATCAACAAACTTTATCAAGATTGATAAAAGACATTAATCATCATTTGTCAGTAATTAAAGAAAATATCACAACAGATCTTGCAGCCATTAAGAGAATAACGAGGGAATGCTATGAACAAATTTATGCTCATAAATTTGACAACTTGAATGGAGTAATTCTTCAAAACCACAAACTACAAAAATTAAACCAAAATGAAGTAGATAATGTGACTATTCCTAAAACTACTAAAGAAATTGGATCTGTAACTATAAACCTCCCCAAGAGAAATCCTTGAGTCCAGATAGTTTCACTGGAGTATTTTACCAAATATTTGAGAAAGAATTGATGCCAATTTTATACCATATTTTCCATAAAATATAAGAAGGGAATATTTCTCAAATCATTTTTTGCAGCCAGTGTTGTGATTGTAATACCAAAATCAGGTCAATACAGTGCATAAAAGACTAAATCTCTCATGGATTTAGATACAACAGTCTTCAACAAAATTTTAGCAAATCAAATCCAACAATGTATACAAATAATAATATATCATGAAGAAGTGGAATTTACTTTATTCCAGGTATGCAAGACTGGTTCATTATTCTAACATCAATCAATATAATCCACCATATCTACCCAGGCTAAAGAAGAAAAATCTTACATGATCATATCAGTTGGCACAAAATAGCATTTGACAAAATTCAACAACCATATTCCTGATTTTAAAAAATATATATCTTACTTCAGTAGGAATAGAAATGATCATCCCCAACCTTATAAAGAACAGCTTACCAAAAAAATTTACAACCAAAGTCATAATTAATGGTAAAAGACTGAATGATTTTCCTGTAAGATTGGGAACAAGGCAAGAATTTTGGCTCTCATTATTATTCAACATGGAAAGGTCTAGCCACAATGGTAAGGCACTTAAAGTCAATAAAAGGAATATTGATTGAAGAGGAAAAAATAAAACTACATTTCCAGATAGCATGATTGTCTATGTAGAAAATCCCAGGGAAATATGCAAAATAAATGCTCCTAAAGCAAATTATTGAGCTTGATCTACTCTTAAGATACTAGATAAATACACAAAAATGAATTGCATTTTTAGATAGTAATGGTGAATAGGTAGAAACCAAAATCAAAGCCACAATACCACTTATAATTGCTTTGGAGAAAATGAAATCCTCAGGTATAAATCTAACAAAATATGAACAGGATCTGTGTGATAAAAAATTACAAAATGTGAATGAAAGAAATCAAAGATGACCTAAATTCTTGGAGAGACATACCACATACAAGGATGAAAAATTTCAACATAACAAAGATGTCAGTTCTCTCTGAATTCATTTATAAGTTGTTTTGTTTGTTGGGTTTTTTTTTCCATTTTAATTCCAGTGTAGTTAACGTATAATGTTATATTTGTTTCAGGTGTACAGTATAGTACTTCAACGATTCCATATACTGCTCAGTGCTCAATGTGTATTCTTAGGGGCACCTTGGTGGGTCAGTCAATTGAAGCATCCAACTATTTTTTTTTAAAAAAAGATTTTATTTATTTGACAGAGAGAAACACAGCGAGAGAGGGAACACAAGTAGGAGGAGTGAGAGAGGGAGAAGCAGGCTTCCCGCCGAGCAGGGAGCCCAATGTGGGGCTCGATCCTGGGTCTCCAGGATCATGACCTGAGCCAAAAGCAGTCGCCTAACCAACTGAGCCACCCAGGTGCCCCGAAACATCCAACTCTTGATTTCACCTCAGATCATGATCTCAGGGTCCTGAGCCGGAGACCCTCAATAGGCTCCGTGCTCAGTGCAGAGTCTGCTTGGGATTTTCTCTCTCCTACTGCCTCTGCCCCTCCCCCATGGCTTGCTCAAATAAATAAATCTTTAAAAAAATAAAAAAGAGATGTGTGCTCTTAATCCCCCTTGCCTATTTCACCCATTCTACCCACCCACTTCCCCTCTGGTAACCATCTGTTCTCTATAGGTAAGAGTCTGTTTTTTGGTTTGTCTCTTTTTTATTCTTCGTTCATTTCTTTTGTTCTTAAATTCCACAATTGAGTGAGATCATATGGTATTTGTCTTCCTCTGACAAATTGCTATTTGTTGCATATAGCAAGATTTCTTTTATCTTCTTTGGCTGAATAATATCCCATTGAATATACCTACCACATCTTTTTTATCCATTCTTCTATCAATGGACAATTAGGTTTCCCATAGTTTTACTATTGTAAATAATACTACAACAAACAGGGGTACATGAATTCCTTTGAATTAGTGTTTTTGTAGTCTTTGGGTAAATACCCTATAGTGTGATTGTTGAATCATGTGGTGGTTCTGTTTTTAATTTTCTGAGGAATCTCTATACTGTTATCCCAAGTGGCTGCACCGGCTTCCCACCAAGTGCACACAGGTTCCCTTTTCTGCACATCCTCACCAACACTTGTTATTTCCTGAGTTTTTTATTCCAGCCATTCTGACACGTGTGAGGTGATATCACTGTGGTTTTCATTTCCTAGATGATACATTATGTTGAGCATCGTTTCATGATTTTTTGAACATCTCTTTGTATTTCTTCTTCGGGGAAATGTCTTTTCATGTCTTGTGCCCATTTTTAAATTGGATTATTTATGTTCTGAGTGTTGAATTGTATCAGTTCTTTATACATATTGAATACTAATGCTTTATCAGAGAAGTCATTTGCAAGTATCTTCTCCCATTCCTTGGGTGTCATTTATCTTTTTGGTTGTTTCCTTTGCTGTACAGAATCTTTCCATTTTTTTAATCTCCATTTTTTAAATTTTATTTTTTCAGTGTTCCAAGACTCATTGTTTATGCCCCACACCCAGTGCTCCATGCAATACGTGCCCTCAGTACCCACCACCGGGCTCTCCCATCCCCCCTACCCGTCCCCTCCAAGACCCTCAGTTTCTTTAAGTCCAAAGTCTCTCATGTTTTGTTTCCCTCCCCAAATTACCCTACTTCCCATTTACTTTCCTTCTCCCACTGTCCTCCAGGTTACCCCTCATGCACCGCAAGTAAGTGAAACCATGTGATACTTGACTTTCTCTATTTGGATTATTTCACTCATCATAATCTCTTCCAATCCAGTCCATGTTGCTACAAAAGTTGGATATTCATCCTTTCTGATGGAGGCATAGTATTCCATTGTATATATGTACCACATCTTCTTTATCCATTCATCTGTTGACAGGATCCTTGGCTCTTTCCACAGTTTGGCAATTGTGGCCATTGCTGCAATGAACATTGGTGTGCATATGGCCCTTCTTTTCATTACATCTATATCTTTGGGGTAAACACCTAGTAGTGCAATTTCAGAGTTATAGGGTAGCTCTATTTTTAATTTTTTAAGGAATCTCCACATTGTTTTCCAAAGCAGCTGCACCAACTTGCATTCCCACCAACAGTGTAAGAGGGTTCTCCTTTCTCTGCAGCCTCTCCAACACTTGTTTCCTGTCTTGTTAATTTTGGCCATTCTGACTGGTGTAAGGTGGTATTTCAGTGTGCTTTTGATTTGAATTTCCCTGATAGCTAATGATGATGAACATTTTTTCATGTGTCTGTTAGCCATTTGTATATCTTTATAGATCTTGGAATCTTTCTATTTTGATGAAGTCCCAAATGTTCATTTTCGCTTTTGTTTACTTTGCCTTTGGAGATGTGTCTTGAAAGAAGTTCCTGTAGCTGATGTCAAAGAGGTTACTGCCTATGTTGTTCTCTAGGATTTTGATAGATTCCTGCCTCACGTTGAGGTCTTTCATCCATTTTGAGTTTACTTTTATGTATAGTGTAAGAGAATGGTCGAGTTTAATTCTTCTATATGTAGCTATCCAATTTTTGCAGCACCATTTATTGAAGAGACTGTCTTTATTCCACTGGATATTTGTTCCTTCTTTGTTGAAGATTATTTGACCATAAAGTTCAGGGTCCATATTTGGACCCTCTACTCTGTTCCATTGGTCTATGTGTCTGTTTTTGTGCCAGTACCATGTGGTCTTGGTGATCACAGCTTTGTTATAAAGCTTGAAATCAGGCAACATGATGCCCCCAGCTTTGTTTTTCTTTCTCAACATTTTCTTAGAAATTCGTGGTCTTTTCTGGTTCCAATAAATTTTAGGATTGTTTGTTCCAGGGCATTGAAAAATGTTGGTAGAATTTTGATCGGGATGGCATTGGAAGTATAGATTACTCTGGGAAGGATAGACATTTTAACAATGTCTATTCTTCCAATCCATGAGCATAGAAAGCTTTTCCATCTTTTTGTGTCTTCTTCAATTTCTTTCATGAGTGTTCTGTAGTTCCTCGAGTACAGATGCTTTACTTCTTTGATTAGGTTTATTCCAAGGTATCTTACACTTTTTGGTGCTATAGTAAATGGAATCAATTCTCTAGCTTCCCTTTCTATACTTTGTTACTGTATAATAATGCAACTGATTTCTGTGCATCAATTTTGTATCCTGCCACATTACTGAATTGTTGTTTGAGTTCTGGTAGTTTGGGGGTAGAGTCTTTTGGGTTTTCCATATAAAGTATCATGTCATCTGTGAAGAGAGAGGGCTTGACTTCTTCTTTGCCAATTTGAGTACCTTTTATTTCTTTTTTTGTCTGATTGCTGTTGCTAGGACTTCTAACACTATGTTGAACAATAGTGGCAAGAGTGGGCATCCTTGTCTTGTTCCTGATCTCAGTGGGAAGGCTGTAAGTTTTTACCCATTGAGAATGATATTTGCTGTGGATTTTTCAGAGATCAATTTTATGAGGTTGAGGAATGTTTCTTCTATCCCTGTAATTTGGATAGTTTTAATCAGGAATGGACGCTGCATTTTGTCAGATGCTTGCTCTGCATCAATTGAGAGGACCATGTGGTTCTCTCTTCTTTTATTGGTTTGTTCTACCACATTGATTAATTTGTGAATGTTGAACCACCTTGCATCCCAGGTATAAATCCCATCTGGTCGTGATGGATAATCTTTTTAATGTTGCATCCTATTACCTAGGATCTTGCTGAGAATCTTGGCATCCATATTCATCAGGGATGAATTGGTCTGAAATTCTCCTTTTTGATGGGGTCTTTGCCTGGTTTGGGGATTAAAGTAATGTTGGCTTCATAGAAAGAGTCTGGAAGTTTTCTTTCTGTTTCTACTTTTTGAAACAGCTTCAGGAGAATAGGTATTATTTCTTCTTTGAATTCTTGGTAGAATTCCCCTAGGGAATCCATCATGTCCTAGGCTCTTGTTTTTTAGGAGGTTTTTGATCACAACTTCAGTCTCATTACTACATATTGGTCTATTCAGATTGTCAATTTCTTCCTGTTTCAGTGTTGGAAGTTTATAGGTTTCCAGGAATGCATCCATGTCTTCTAGGTTGTTTAACTTCTTGGCATATAACTGTTGATAATAATTTCTGGTGATTGTTTCTATTTCCTTGGTGTTAGCCGTGATCTCTCCCCTTTCATTCATAATTTTATTAATTTGGGTTCTCTCCCTTTTCTTTTGGATTAGTTTGGCTAGTAGTTTATTGACCTTATTAATTATTTCAAAGAACCAGCTTCTAGTTTTGTTGATGTGCTCTACTGTATCTGTAGTTTCTAATTCATTGATCTCTGCTCTAATCTTAATTATTTCCCTCTTGTGTGTGTGGTTGGCTTAATTTGTTGTTGATTTTCCAGTTATTTAAGGTGTAAAGAGGGTTGGTGCATTTGGGATTTTTTCAATTTTTTTGAGCGAGGCATGGATGGCTATGTATTTTACCCTTAGGACCACCTTTGCTGTATCCCATAGGTTTTGGGTCAATGTATCTTCATTCTCAATGGTTTCCATGAAATGTTTAAGTTCTTTGATTTCCTGGTAGATCCAAAAATTCTTGAGCAGGATGGTCTTTAGCTTCCAAGTGTTTGAATTCATTCTAAACTTTTTCTTGTGGTTGAGTTCTAGTTTCACGGCATTGTGTTCAGAGAATATGCAGGGAATAATCTCAGTCTTTTGGTATTGGTTGAGCCCTCATTTGTGACATAGTATGTGGTCTATTCTTTTATTTTTTTCACCAAGATTCATCATTTATGCCCCGCACCAGCGGTCCATGCAATACATGCCCTCATATGTGGCCTATTCTGGAGAAAGTTCCATGTGTATTCGAGAAGAATGAGTATTCTGTTGTTTTAGGTTGTAATATTTTGAATATCTCTATGAGGTCCATCTGGTCCAATGTGTCCTTCAAAGCTCTTGTTTCTTTGCTGATTTTCTGTTTAGATGATCTGTCTATTGCTGAGAGTGGCATATTAAGATCTCCTACAATTAATGTATTTCTATCAATATGACTCTATATTTTGCTTAACAGTTGGCTTATGTAGTTGGCTGCTCCCATGTTGGGGGCATAAATATTTACAATTGTTCGATCTTCTTGGTATATAGACCCTTTAAGAATGATGTAGTGTCCTTCTGTGTCTCTGACTACAGTCTTTAGATTAAAATCTAATTTGTCTGATATGATAATCACTACCCCAGCTTTCTTTTGAGGCATGTTGGCATAAATGATGGTTCTCCATCCCCTCTCTTTCAGTCTGAATGTATCTTTAAATTCAAAATTTGTCTCTTATAGACAGCATATGGACGGGTCCTGTCATTTTACCCAGTCCACAACCCTCTGCCATTTTATGGGGGCATTTAGGCCATTTACCTTGAGAGTGATTATTAAAAGGTATGTTTTTATTGAAATCATGCTGCCTTTGAAGTCCTTGTTTCTATAGATTTCCTGTGTGTATTTCTGTTCTGTGTCACTCTTGGGTTCTTTCCTCTTTTATAGAACCCTCCTTAATATTCTTGCAGTGCTGGTTTGGTGGTCACATAATCTTTTAGACTTTGCCTGTCCTGGGAGCTCTTTATCTCTCCATACATTTTGAATGTCAGCCTTGCTGGATAGAATATCTTTGGCTGCATACATTTTTTTCATTTAGTGCCCTGAATATGCCTTACCAGCCCTTTCTGGCTTGCCAGGTTTCTGTGGACATGTCTGACATTATTCTGATGGTCCTCCCTCTATACATAGGGGATCTTTTCCCCCTAGCTGCCCTTAAGACATGTCCTTTGAATTTATGATTTGAAAATTTCACAATTATGTGCCTGGAGGTTTTTCTAGCCTTGTTGATCTTGGGTAATGTCCTCTCTGCCTCTAGGACATGAGCACTTGTTCCATTCCTCAGATTAGGGAAATTTTCATCCAGAATTTGTTCAACTATATATTCTAGTCTTCTCCCTCTCTCTTATCCCTCAGGGATCCCAATAATTCTGATATTGGAGTGTTTCATGGGGTCATTTATTTCCCTAATTCTATTTTCATGGGATTTTATCTGTTTGTTCCAAGACTTCTCCTACTCCTCCTTTTCAATCAATCAGTCTTCTAGATCACTAATACAATCTTCTACTTAATTTAAGCTAGCTGTTAGGGTATTTAAATTAGATTGGAACTCATTGATAGCATTTTTAACCTTGTCAGGTCCACTTTCACTTCTGTGCTTAGTGATTCTATCTTGCTACTAATGGTCTTTTCCAACTTAGCCATTGCTTGGATAATTGCTACCCTGAGTTCCATTTCTGTCATATTGTTTATGTCCATATCCAGTAGTTCTGTGACAGGGGTTGCAGTCTCTGAATTTTTCTTCTGTTGGGTGTTCCTCCTCCGAGTCATTTTGGGGAGGGGTAGTTGAGGGGATGTATAGCTGAATATATCAACCACGATCTAGGCAAGTTGCCTGTTGGAAGGTTTCAGAGCAATTAGAAGTCACCGCCTCTCCACTGATGCTCTTCTGCCTCTAGAGATTCAGAAGTGTGTAGTCTTACATCTCTAGCTGATTTCATTGGTGTTCACAGTGTTCTGGTAAATATTTAGCTCACTTCAGGGAACCAGTTGAAACAGGGTCTCCTACTTCTCTGCCATCCTACCCCCCTCCTCACATTTAATTTCTTAATTCCATTCTTAGTTTGCTTTTGTGTGTGATTTCATTCTTTTGCATGTAGCTTTCCAGTTTTCCCAATACCTTGCATTAAAGAGAAATGTCTTTTTCCCAATGAAGAGTCTTGCCTCAGGTGTTGAAGATTAATTGAGCATATAATTATAGCTGTATTTCTGGGCTTTCTATTTTGTTCCATTGATTTGTGTGTCTGTTTTTGTGCCAGTACCATACTGCCTTGATGACTACAGCCTTGTAATATAACTTCAAGTATGGAATTATGATACCTCCAACTTTGTTTTTCTTTTTCAAGATTTCTTTTGTATTCAGGGTCTTTTGTAGTTCCATACAAATTTTAGGATTGTTTGATGGGCGCCTGGGTGGCTCAGTGGGTTAAAGCCTCTGCCTTCAGCTCAGGCCCTGATCCCAGGGTCCTGGGATCAAGGCCCATGTCAGGCTCTCTGCTTGGTGGGGAGCCTGCTTCCTCCTCTCTCTCTCTCTCTCTGCCTGCCTCTCTGCCTACTTGTGATCTCTCTCTCTCTCTGTGTCAAATAAATAAATAAGATCTTTTTTAAAAAATGCTGTTGGCATTTTGATAGAGATTGCATTAAATGTGTATGTTGTTTTGTGTAGTATAGACATTTTAACAATATCGATTCTCCCAATCCATGAACATGGAATGACTTTCCATTTCTTTATCCATCTTCAATTTCTTTCATCGATGTGTTATAGTCCAGAGTACATGTCTTTTATTTCTTTGTTTAAGTTTAATCCTAGGTATCTTACTATTTTAGCGAAATTGTAAATGGGATTGAGTTCTTAATTTCTGTTTCTGCTTCTTCATTATTGGTGTATAGAAATGCAGTGAATTTATGTACATTGATTTTGTATCATGTGACCTTATTAATTGATTTATCAGTTCTAGTAATTTTTTGGTGGAATCCTCAAGGTTTTCTATATATATAATATCATGTCATCTGAAAATAGTGAAAGTTTTACTTCTTTCTTGCCAATTTTGATGCCTTTTATTTCTTTCTCTTGTCTTATTGCTGTACTTAGGACTTCCAGTACTATGTTGAACAACAGTCAGTGATAAAAGTGGACATTGTTGTCTTATTCTTTATCTGAGAGGAAATGTACTATGACGCTACCTGTGGGTTTTCATATAAGGCCTTTACTATGTTGAGGTATGTTCCCTCTAACATACTTTGTTCAGAGTTTTTATCATGAATGGATGTTGTACTTTCATCAAATGCTTTTTCTGCAGTGATTGTAATGATCATATGGTTTTTATCCTTTCTCTTATTAGTGTGATGTATCATGATTGATTTGTGAATATGAAACCACTCTTGAATCCCGGGAATAAATCCCACTTGATCATGGTCAATTTTTTAATGTATTTTTGGATTCAGTTTGCTAATATTTTGCTAAGGATTTTTGCATCTGTTTTCATCAGGGATATTGGCATATGGGTTGCTTTTTGTGTGGTGTTTTTATCTGGTTTTGGAATCAGGATAATGCTAGCCTCATAGAATGAATTTGAAGGTTTTTCTTCCTCTTCTGTGTTTTGGAAAACATTGATAAGAATAGGAATCAACTCTTCTTTAAATGTTTGGCAGAATTTATCTGTGAAACCATCTGGTTCTGGACTTTTGTTAGGAGGACGTTTTTTGATTACTGTTTCAGTCTCTTTGCTGGTAATCAGTCTAGTCAAATTTTCTATTTCTTCCTGACCCAGTTCTGGTAGATATTATATGTTTCTAGGAATTTATCCATTTTTTTCTAAGTTGTCCAGTTTGTTGACATAATTTTTCATAATATTCTCTTAAAATCCTTTGTATTTCTATAGTGTTGGTTGTTATTTCTTCTCTTTCATTTCTGAGTTTTTGAGTTACTTTCATTTCCTTTCCTTTTTTTAATGAGTCTGGATAAAAGTTTATTAATTTTGTTGATCTTTTCAGAGAGCAAGCTCTTGGTTCCATCCATCTATTCTATTATTT
Source organism: Spilogale gracilis (assembly GCA_004023965.1). NCBI lineage: Eukaryota > Metazoa > Chordata > Mammalia > Carnivora > Mephitidae > Spilogale > Spilogale gracilis. The sequence continues at coordinate 13,918 of PITA01023387.1, forward strand.
CATTTCTCTATCATTTATTTCTGATCTAATCTTTATTATTTTCCTTCTGCTGGCTTTAGGCTACATTTGGTTTTTTTTCTACCTGCTTCAGGTATACAGTTAGGTTTTTTATTTGACATTTTTCTTGCTTAATGTAGGCTGTATTACCATTAACTTCCCTCTTAGAACTGTTTTTGCTGTATCCCAAAGGTTGCAGATTATTGTTTTCATTTTCATTTGTCTCCATTATTTTTTATTTCCTCTGATTTCTTGATTGAACTGTATGTTGTTTAATAGCATGTTATTTACCTTCATGCGTTTGTGTTCTTTCTAGATTTTTTGTGGTTGGTTTCAGTTTCATTGCATTGTGATGAGAAAAGATGTACAGTATAACTTTAATCTTATTGAAATTGTTGAGACTTGTTTTTTGACTAATATGTGATCTATTCTAGAGAACATTCCATGTGTACTTGAAAATAATGTGTATTTTACTGCTTTAGAATGGATGTTCTGAAAATAACTATTAGATTGTTCTGGTTTAGTGTGTCATTCAGAGCCACTGTTTCTTCATTGATTTTCTGTCCGGATGATCTGTCCAGCAATGTAAGCAAGGTGTTAAAGTCCACTACTATTAATGTGTTACTATCAATTAGGTTCTTTATGTCTGTTATTAACTGTTCTATGTTTTTGGGTGCTGCCATGTTGGGTTTATAAATATTAACAGTTGTTATGTCTTCTCTTTGGATTGTCTCCTTAATGATTATATAGTATCCTTCAATTTTGTTTTGTTTTTAGTCTATTCTGTCACCCTATGTCTTTTGATAGGAACACTTAGTCCAATTGCATTAAAAGCAATTATTGATATGTATGTATTTATTGCCATTTTGTTACTTGTTTTGTTTTGTGGATTTTTCTCTGTTCTTCCTTCCCTTGCTGTCTTCTCTCACCATAAGTTTGCTACCTTTAATGACATTCATGAGCTCATTTCTCTTCTATTTTTAACATATATATTACTGGTTTTTGATTTATGGTTACCACCAGGTATGTATATAACATCTTCTACATACAGAGATCTTAAGTTGATGTTCGCTTAAATTTGGTCACATTCTTTATTCCTTCCCTCCCCATGTTTTAGGTATATGGTGTCATATTTTTCTTTCTTTTATTTTGTGAGTCCCTTGACTTATAACCTTATCTTTACTGCTTTTGTGATTCCTATTTTTCTCTTGCTTATAGCCTTTCCCCTCCATTTACAGAGTCTACTTTAACATTTTTTGTAGGACTGGTTTAGTGGACATGAAGTCTTTTAAGTTTTGTTTGTCTAGGAAACTCTGTATCTCTTTAATTCTGAATGATAGCCTTGCTGAATAGAATATTCTTGGCCTCAGATTTTTCCTGTAAGCACTTTGATTATGCCATTCTCTTCTAGCCTGTAAAATTTCTGCTGAAACTCCCCTTATAAGGTTTCCCTTATATGTAACTGTCTTTTCTCTTGTTGCTTTTATAATTCTTTCTCTATTCCTGCTTTTTGCCACTTTAATTATTATGTGTCTTGGTGTGGAATTCCTTGGTTGCTTTTGTTGGGAGATATCTGTACCTCCTGGATCTGAATTTCTGTTTCCTTCCCCAAATCTGGGAACTTTTCAGCAATTATTTTCCTGAAGAAATATATTTCCTGTCCCCTTTTCTCTCATCTTCTTCTTCCAGGATACCTATAATAGAAATGTTTTTACATTTTATGGAGTTACTGAGTTCCCTAAGTCTATTCTCATTTTGCATACTTTTTTTCTCTCATCTGTTCAGCTTGATTACTTTCCATCACTCTGTCCTCCAGGTTGCTGATTCATTCTTATGCTTCTTCCAGCCAGCTGTTTATTCCATCTAGTGTATATTTAACTTCAATTATTGTGTTCTTCATATCTGATTGGTTCTTTTTTTATCTCTTTGTTAAGGATCTCACTGGTGTGCCCTGCTGTTTTTAAAGCTCAGTGAGTAGCTTTACGATCATTACTTTAAATTCCCTATCAGGCATATTACTTTTCTTTGTTTTGCTTAGGTTTCTTGCTATGATTTTGTCCTATTTTTTCATCTGGAACAAATTCCTCTGTCTCCTCATTTTGCCTATTTCTCTGCATCTGTTTCCATGTGTTAGGAAACTCAGCTACCTCTTTGCTCTTGAAAGTAGTGGCAGGGCTAATATCCTTATGACTGTTGTTCTAAAATCTGGATCAGGCATATTACTTATATCTGTTTCAATTAGATCCCAGGCTTAGACTCTTTTGTGTTCTTTCTTTTGGGGTGAATTCTTCCATCTTGGCATTTTGCCTAGGTTTCTGTTCTCTTCTCTATGTTAGAAAAGCCTGTTATATTTCCTACTCCAGAGAGTAATGGCTTTTTAAGGAGAGGTCATATACTGTCCAGGGCCTGATTCTTCAGGAAGTGTTCCCGGGGTATGCTGTGTGCACTCTGCTGCCGTGTTTGGCTGCTCTTTCCCTCAGGTCAGCCCTCTGCAGAGTTACTCCTTGCCTACAGTGGGGAGTTTGGGGACCTTGTCCAGCATGTGATGAGTTTTAAGTAGGTGTGCTCTGGTCTGCTTGTGAATAGAGACCTGATGCTACTTCCACTAAAGCTAAAGCTTTATAGCACTCTATGGTCATAGATTTGGTGCATGCAGAGGGTTGCACTGGTCTTCTGGGGGAGGGTCCCCCTGCTCTGGTTCCTAGGCAAACGTATCCTACTAAAGAAGCACCTGCTAAATTCAGGGGGACATGGCTTCATACAAGAGGCTCAGGCCTCCATTTTTGGTGTTTGGCTGCTCACTGAAGTCAGTCCATGGTAATGGACAGGGGAGGAAAATATGGCACCAGCCCTCTCCTTGTCCCCAGAGAGGGGAGTTTGCTCCTGCTGATGTCCAGAAGCCCTAACAGAAGAGCAAACTATCTCCCCTCATATGTCCCAGGCATCCCTCAGATCCCTGCTTTCACCAGATGAGTTTTAAAACTCTAAACTTTAAGGACCTGGGGTGGTGCAAACCCACACTTGTCCTCTGGATGAAAGTCTTGCCACCCTGGGGACAGTTCAGGTTTGTCTCAGAAGGGCCATTTCAACAACACACAGGAACTTGGAGTTAGAATAAAGCACAGCAAAAATCCAAGATCCAGGTTAGCCACCCTGAGCAGGCATCTCTGCCCCAGTGCTAAGGGATGAGAGAGGGCAATGGCACCTCCCAGCTCTTTTGTCCCCTCAGAGGCAATGGCACCTCTCTCAGATGCACTCCAAGAATGGGGAACTGTTTCTCCCAGTGTGTCCCATAGGATCCCCAGCTCACACCATCTGCTTTCTGATCTCTACCCTCCTTTTCCACAGGAGGACTGCAGTATCCACCAGATTCAACACCAGCCAGAATGTGGACCTCTAAAACCAGACTCTGAACTCTGCTGATTGTAAAAACTCGCGACAATCAGTCCCTTTTCTTTTCCCAGTCAGTGGCATTGGGTTATCATTTTCCTTGTGTGATTCTCTATGTGCCTCTCTCTCTCCTCTCTCACCTCTCTCCATGATCAGGGCTCCCTCCCCTCCACAGCACCCTCAGTTCTTTTCTTCCCCAAATCATGTCTCCACACATCCTACCTTCCATGATGTGGCCTCCTCTCTCTCTCTAGTTGTGCAGTTTGTTCTGTCAACCCTCAGATCAATTTCTTCAGTGTTCAGAATAATTTTATCTTTATCTAGCTGTATTCTAGGAATAAGGGAAGTATAGGGTCCTACTACTACACTGCCATCTTAGCTCTTCTCATGAAGAAACTTATTTATAAATGTTTATAGCAGTTTCATTCCTGATAACCTTAACTGGAAACTACCCAAAGATTTTTCAATGGATGAATAAACTGTGGTACATCTATAAAATGGAATATGATTTAACAGTAAAAAAAGAATGACTATTGATATACACAATTTGAATAAGCCTCAAGAAATTATGCTAAGTGAATAAAACCAGTCCTTAAAAGATATTGTGGTGCTGTGACTTTCATAAGAAATGTATATTTGATCTTTGTCTTATTTCTGGCACAAAGTTCCTAAAATCCTTGGATTTCCTAAGTAATAAGAGTAATGGGAGCATCTTTTGTTATATTTTTGTCTTTTACCCTCAGTTTCTGAAGTAGCATCAGAGAAATAAGGGTCAAAAGAATGTTTTGTTATTCATAACAAGCCCCTTCCCACCACACCTGTTAAAGAAGTGACTTTTGGAAAGCTCTTAAGTAATCTAAGAGTAGAGGCTGGCTGCCAAGGCATTAGAACGTTCTTCCTCATCCCCTGACCACTAGGAAATGGAGAGGGGCTAGAGATTGAGTCCAATCACTAATGGCCAATGATTTATTCAATGGTTTCTATGTAATGAAGTCTCCATTAAAAATCCAAGAGGGCAGGATTTGGAGAGTTTCCAGTTTGGTGAACACATCATTTGCCTGGAAGGTGACACATGCCCGTTCCATGGGGACAGATGCTACTGCACTCAGGACCTTTCTGGACTCCACTTTATATACTTCTTCATCTAGATGTTCATTTATATCTTGTACCCTTTATAATGAAATGGTAAAAATAAGTAAATGTTTCCCTGAGTTCTGTGACCTACTCTGGCAAATTAATTGAACTTGAGGAAGGGGTCAGTAACAATTTGGACTTGTGAATGAATTCTGAAGTGGATACAGTCTTGTGGTACTAAACTTTTAATCTATGGAATCTAATCATCTCCAAATAGCTAGTGTCATAACACCACTAATAGATTGGTAGTGTTGATGTATCAGAGGTACATAGTGCATGACTCCATTTATCTAACATTTGTGAAATAACAGTTATAAAAATGGAGAACAGATCAGTTGTTTACAGGGGTTAGGGATGAGGTGAGGTGACTATAAATGTGTAGCATGATGGTCTTGTGGTAAAGCTACAGTTTGTATATTAGATGTGCTGTTTACATAAAGCTCATGTGCTAAAATTGCATAGACCTATATATATACACACACAATGAATTCATGTATAATTGGTGAAATACCAATAAGCTTTGTGAATTGTACCAACATCAATTTCCTGGTTTTTTGTCAATTTCCTATATTGTGGTATAGTTACTAACAACATTAACACAGGGTGAAAAGTACACAGGATCTCCCTATACATTTTCTGTAGTGTATTAGTTAAAAATTAAAATTTTTTAAAAAGATTTTATTTTAAAAAAGTTTTATTTATTTGGGGTGCCTGGGTGGCTCAGTCATTAAGTGTCTGCCTTCAGCTCAGGTCATGATCCTGGACACCTGGGATCGAGCCCCGCATCAGGATCCCTGCTCTGCGGGAAGCCTGCTTCTCCCTCTCTCACTCCCCCTGCTTGTGTTCCCGCTCTAGCTGTGTTTCTCTCTGTCAATAAATAAATAAAATCTTTTTTAAAAATCAAAAAAATAAACATTTAGAGATTTTATTTACTTGAAGAAAGAACACACAGGCAGGGAAAGTGGCAGTCAGAGGGACAGGGAGGAGCCCAATGTGGGGCTTGATCCCAGAACCCTGAGTTCATGACCCGAGCCAAAGGCAGACACTTAACTGACTTATCCACCTAGGTGCCCCTTATTTTATTTTTATATGATTTTTTATTTGCAGGAAACTGGGGGGAAAGTACAGGGAGTTCCTATATACCCTTCAGCTAGCTTCCCTCAATGACAATATCTTCTATAACTATAGTACAACATAAAAACAAGGAAAATTATATTGGTACAATCTACAATTTCACTATTTTACATGAATTTATTTGTAATTTGTTTACTTCTATGCAATTCTATTACATGCAGATTTGTGTAACCACCACAATCGATATACAGTACTAATCTATCACCAAAATCCTCCCTTGTGACATCTCTTCATAGCCACATACATCCACTCCCCCTCTCGTGCCTAACCCTGTCAATTATTAATCTGTTCTCTCTTTCAATACTTTTGTTATTTCAAAAATGTTACATAAATGGAATCATATGCTATGTAACCTTTGGGGACTGGTTTTATTCACTCATCATAATTCTCTTGAGGTCCATCCACATTGTGCATATCAATATTTCATTTCTTCTTACTGCTGAATAGTATTTCATAGTATGGCTGTACATAGTTGTTCACTTACCCACTTAAGGACCTTTGGGTAGTTTCTAATTTGGGAATATCAGGAATAAAGCTTCTATAAACTTTGATGAACAGGTTTCTCCATGGAAATAAGTTTTCATTTCTTTGTGATAAATGCCCTCCAGTGCAACTGCTCAGTCAAATTGTCTAAGTCCACTTACGGTTTTTAAAGGAACTTCCAACTGTTTTTTAGAGTGGCTGTATCTTTTTTCATATTTCAACTTTTTAATTTAAATTTTAGCTAGTTAACACATATGGTAAGATTGGTTTTAGGTGTAGAATTTAGTGATTCGTCACTTACATATAACACCCAGTTCTCATCACAGCAAGTGCCCTCATCAATACCAGAGTAGTTGTATCATTTTGCATTTTGACTAGCAATATATGAATGACCTAGTTTCTCTGCATCCTCACCAGCATTTGACCTTATCACTACTTACTTTAGGCATTCTGATAGGTGTGTAGTGATTGCTCATTGTGGTTTTAATTTGCATTTTTCTACTAGCTGAAGACATTAAAGATATTTTTGTGTATTTATTTGCCATCTGCAAGTATGGAGTAGATATTTGAAAATTTAAGATGTGTATTGTAATTCTTAGATCAGCCACTATGAAACTAACTAAAAAAAAATAGTAAAAATAGAGGAGAGATTAAAGTGACACACCAAAAAGAAAATCTATTTAACACAAACACAGGTAGAACAGAAAAGCAAACAAACAAACAAACAAACAAACAAAGAACACACATGTGACAAATAGAAAATAAGTCACAAAATGGTAAAAGTAAATCCAACCATGGTAATAATTACAATAAAGGTGATTAGATTAAAAATTTCAAATAAAAGGGCAAAGCCTGTATTATAAAAAGCAATATTCAATTATATGCTGACTGTAGGAGATACAGTTTAGATTCAGTTATATAAATCAATTGAAATTAAAAGAATGAAAAAATATATTAATTGTGAACAGTATCCATAAAAGAGCTGGAGTAACTAGCAATATTTGGCAAAGTTGACTTTAAGGCTAAAAATATTACAAGGGAGAAAGAGGTGGGGCACATGGATGGATCAGTCAGTTGAGCATCCAACTGTTAGTTTGGGCTCAGGTCATGATCTCATGGGTCCTGAGATTGAGCCCCATGACAGGCTCTGCACTCAGTGAGGAGTGTGCTTGAAGATTCTCTCCCTCCACCCCTCCCTCCACTCACATGCATGTATTCTCTCTAAAATAAATCTTAAAAAAAAAACAAGAAAGAAAGGATATTTCACAGTGAAATTAGATAATAAGACAACTATAGTTGAGTATCTTAAGATTCCATTCTCAATAGCTGATAGAAAAGTTGGACAGGGGGCGCCTGGGTGGCTCAGTTGGTTGAGCGACTGCCTTCGGCTCAGGTCATGATCCCGGAGACCCAGGATCGAGCCCCGCATCGGGCTTCCTGCTCGGCGGGAAGCCTGCTTCTCCCTCTCTCACTACCCCCCTGCTTGTGTTCCCTCTCTGGCTGTGTTTCTCTCTGTCAAATAAATAAATAAATACATAAATAAATATCTTAAAAAAAAAAAGAAAGAAAAGTTGGACAGGAAATTAGTAAAAATAAAAAGAGTTCAACAACACTGTCCAAAAACTTGACTTGACATTGATTGAACACTGCCACCAAATAGCAGAATATACCTTTTTTAAAGGGCCTGTGGTATATTTTCCAAAATAGAGCATATGGTTGGCCATAAAGATGTCCCAATAAATTTAAAAGGATTGAAATCATTGAATGTAGGTTTAAGGCCACAATAGAATATAAATCAAAACTAGAAAAAAATGTGTAAAACTCCCCAAATATTTGGAAATTCAAGAACATACTTATAAACTATAGGTCAGCAAAAAAAATCTTAAGAGAAATTAGAACACATATTAAACTATCATCCAAGCATAGCATCAACATTTTTCTAATGCCAATAAAGGAGGAATTTTTAGCTTAAAATACCTAAATTAGAAAAGAGAAAGGTCTCAAATCCCTACTCTTCCATCTTAAGAAACTTGTAGGGGTGCCTGGGTGGCTCAGTTGGTTAAGCAACTGCCTTCGACTCAGGTCATGATCCCAGACACCTGGGATCAAGCCCCACATCAGCTCCCTGCTTGGCGGGAAGCCTGCTTCTCCTCTCTCACTCCCCCTGCTTGTGTTCCCTCTCTAGCTGTGTTTCTCTCTGTCAAATAAATAAATAAAATCTTTTTTTTAAAAAAAGAAACTTGTGAAGAAGAGCAAACTAAATCCAAAAGAAGCAAAAAGAATTAAATAATAAATATTGGAACCTAAATTAACAAATATAGAAAAAGCAGCAAAATGACAGAGGAAGCAAAAATCATGAAATTTTATTTCTTTAAAAAAATTAACACAACTGGGGTGCCTGGGTGGCTCAGTGGGTTAAAGCCTCTGCCTTCGGCTCAGATCATGATCTCAGGGTCCTGGGATGGAGGCCCACATCGGGCTCTCTGCTCAGCAGGGAGCCTGCTTCCTCCTCTCTCTCTGCCTGCCTCTCTGCCTATTTGTGACCTCTCTCTGTCAAAGAAATAAATAAATAATAAAATAAATAAATAAAATCTTTATTTAAAAAAATTAACATAATTGACCAACCTTTAGCCCCACTGACCAGAAGGAAAGCAAGAATGTAGAATGGGAGACATTCAGATGGAGATACAGAGAAAAGGCACAAAGTTAGAAATGGAAGAAAGGGTATCATTTTCTACCTTACAGATATTAGGGTGATAAGGAAATATGAATAATTTTATGCCAACACATTAGACAACTAATATGAAATGGGAAGAGTCCCAAAAAGACACCAATTAGAGAAACTGATTCAAGAAAAATTAGAAAACCTTAGCAGACCTACAAGACATTGAGTTAGTTATTTTAAGTCTTCCCATGAATAGAAAACCAGGCCCACATGGCTTCATTGGTAAACTGCCCCAAGCATTTCAAGAAGAAATTATACCAGTCATACAAATTCTTCCAGTTTCCAACAGGAGGGAACTCTTCCCAACTCATTCTATGTGGGTATTATTACTCTGATACCCAAACCAGACAAAAACAACACAAGAAAATAAAATTTCAGACCAATATCTCTCATGAACACAGAGACAGAAATTCTCAACAAGGGGCACCTGGATGGATCAGTTTGTTTCACCTCTGACTCTTGGTTTCAGCTCAGTTCATGATCTCAGGCTCATGAGATTGAGCCCTGAGTCAGGCTCCACACTCAGTGTGGAATCTGCTGATGATTCTCTCACTCTTCCTCCTCTCCCTCCTCCTCTGTTCCTCTCCCCCTGCTCATGCTCTCTCTCTAAAATAAATAAATAAATAAATAAATAAATAAATAAATAATCTTTTTTTTAAAAAAAAGAGGTACTCAACAAAATATATGCAAACTGTACACCAAAAGAATGAGTTTTACTTCTTGCAAATTAAAATCAACTAGATTGTTGGAGGAACCCAAAATGGAATGCAGATTGTGTGAAATGAATCTAGGTGTGGTACAAATGGGTCACATAATCTGATTGAAAAGAGGCTGAAAGCTGAACCCACTGATTTTTTAAAAGCAGGGTTTTAGTTAAAAGCAGTGGATATTGTAAAGCTAAATAGAAATAATTGTACACAAACACTTTGATAAGTTGCCCACAGGGTTAGCAATTCTGAAACTACAGTACATGTATTGTAGGATTCGACAAATAAATATATTATAGATAATGTGTAAGCATATTAAACTGACAAATTTTAAATTTGGACAAAGATTAAATTGGAAAAATAAGTATAATATATATAGATTAGACTAGGTTTCTCTGGAGAAACTGTTAGAGAAAGAAGTTACACAAAAGCAAAAGGTTGAACCCTCTGGTTCTGAATTATAGTCTGAGGTATCAGTATGGATTCATTTATGCACACACATACAAAGAAATAGATAAATATAGCTAAGTATGTATAAACATACACATTATATATTCTATATGTAATATACATATTATATATGTACATATATATGCATTATTATACATATCACCTATATGTTACACATATGTGTATAATATACTATTATACATTATAATTGTGTGCTACATACACATATATGTATGTATTGTGTTATATATATTATTCATATGTGTTACACATATGTAGTATAATATATTACATGTACATTATATAATAATACCTATACATATATATTATATGACTGTATATAAATATATATGACTATATATGCGTGTGACACATACAACTTCGTTCATTTCATGAATGTTCATGTGGCACAGAGTATTCATACATAGAAAGGAGAGAGACTGACAAGTGTCTAATTAAGAAAATGGGGAAGGTGGGAAAGGGCAATTTTGGCAACAGTGGGTGTCTTGCCTGCTCCTGCCTGGAGAAAAACTGGTCCAAAGCTTCCCTCTTCTGTCTCAGGGATCCTAACCCCTGGGTGGACCAGCCTAAAAAGCTCTGGCCACCCAATTTCTACGGGAACCATCTGCCAGAATGACGATGGGAATGGAACACTGTCTCTGTGGAGAGAGCTAACCTATTTAATGGGGTTATTAGACCTGGAGGTACAGTGTCCTGAGCATAGCTAGACTTAGGTGGTTTCCTATTCTCCTCCAAAGAACCAGTGAGGTCCAGCACAAAGTACTGGGGAATAGATCCTGGTGAGCCAGGGAAAGGGGACCAATGTTTTATAGCCAAGCCAAGCAAGGCAGAGGTTTAGGAAGAACCAAGAAAAATAGCTCATGGAAGTGCCCCTCCATCTGACTATGGGAAGGCCCCTTGGCCTGGTGAGTTCTTCATCTGTCAGAAGCTCTCTGGATGTTTGTTAGTGCTGGGGGTGGGAGGGGGAGTGCAGACAAACAGGAAGGCTGAGGGGCACTGCAGTCAGAGAAGACCTTAGTCTTACCCTTCCAAGACCTTGTTGATCCACTGGATCGCAGCTCTCTTCTCTAAGTCAAGGTCTTCAGCAATGACTGGATAACCTAGCTGGGGTGGTGGGGTCAGGATCAGTGGGTCATTTCGTCTCGATGACAACAGTAGAGGAATCTTCCGCTTCCGGGGCCTGGAACCATCAGATGGAGGTGAGCGATTCCTCAAACTTTGCCTCTGCCCAGAAGGCCCATCGGCAACCTTTTCATTCCTGATCTTCCTTTGTGGTTCTACTGTGGCTGAAGAACTAGAATGATAGCTTTCCTCACTGGCTTTCTTCATAGGCATCTGGAACTGGGATGAGGCTGGGCCCCAGATCCCAGCAGCTCCTCGACTGCAGCTCTGCGGTGGTGGGAAACCTCGAGTGGAGCTGTAGGAACTCGTGATGGCATTGCGTTTGCTGCATGAGCTCAAAAAGCAGGTGTGGGATTTCTTAATCAGACTATCTTCTAAACTCGTGGAACAGAAGTCTCTCTTCAGAGGTCCAGGCCTGGGCACAAAGGAAGAGAGGATTCCGTTGACCATCAGCCGCCTAAACGCTGAGTGGGCACTCTGGCTGTCCTCGGCACCCCTTTTCAGATTATCCTGCCTCTCGGGGACTGGACGCTCTTCCTCTGACTTTGCCAGCCCTTCCCTGCTCTCAACCAGGGAGGTCAGCTCCTTCTCAGCCTTGGCACTCTCTTGACCATTCTCTTCGAGGGCTTTCACCGAGGTCTCCCTTACACACAGATTTGGGAGGTGGCCAGACAGTGAAGACCACATACAGACGACTGTCTGCTTCAGAGCCAAACGGAGCGTCAGTTTGCCCTTAGCCGATGCAATCTTCAGGATCACCGACGCGCAGAACATCTTGGAGCTGCAAGCGGACAGCACAGGCTTCGGATGGTCGGTCACGGGCACAGAGGAAAAGACCCCCAGAAATAAATACTGGGCCTGCTGGATTGGATATTGCCGCTGATGGATTATGGCAAACCGCCGACGGTGTCGCCGCCAACGACGACGTGGTGAAGCCACAAGATCCTCGTATGACAGCCTGCGAGCTACGTCCAGGGTCGAGGCCGCCGAGTGAACCTGGCCAGCCCGGGGAACACCGCGGACTGGGTGCGCGGGCCTCGGCTGGAGGCTCTCAGGTGTCTCGGGCTGGTCCCCACCCAATAGAAGAGAGGACGGCAGCCGAGAGCGAGGCTGGCTGAGGTAACTGCCCATAAGGAGCAGTTCTGCAAGGTTAAGTCCTTCAAATGAAGTCACTGGCTTAGAGAGGTTTCCGTTAGCTGCCAAAGGGGCCACAGGCAAAGCGCGCACTGTTAGCTGTGTCGCCTATGACGCGTCCTTGGAACGCGTGAGCAGAGAAAGGGGCGCGTGAGTACTGCTCGAGGGAAGGGTCCGCACCCAGGGCGCTTCCCAACCCCTGCTTCCCATCGAAGGTGTTGGCACGAGGTAGACCAGCTCATCGTGGGGAAGAGCCGCCCTTCATGCCAGCAGCCCAGAGCTCCGTTAGGGGGATGGTACAGGACCATGGTTCCAGATCCCCAGGCTCAGGAGTGCCCACTGCAAACAAGAGATTCAGAGTCAGCACCGGGGTCATCGTGCTTCCTCTCTGCCCTGATACCCAGAGGTCAAGCTGCCCAGATCAAGATGGTACAAGCCCCTGAATGTTCAGGAGGCGGGAAGACCCCAAGAAAGAACTGGCTAGGCCTGAGATGCCAGAGCATAGTCGCTAATCTACCCTCTTTCCTTTCTCTGGAATTTTACTTTCCAAGTATTCTTGTCTCTCCCTCCCCTTTCCTAGGAAGCAATAATTCTCCATACATTTTATAAAACAGAACTTATAGACCCCAAATAGCCAACGCAATCCTGAGAAAGAACAAAGCCAGAGGCATAATGCTCCCCGATTTCAAACTGTATTATTCTAAAACTATAGTAATCAGAACAGTATGGTATTGGCATAAGAAAGACAAAAAGAACAGAATGGAGAGCCCAGAAATAAACCCATGCCTACAGGAGCTGGTGTTGGGAAAACTGGGTAGCCATGTGCAAAAGAATGGAATTGGACCACTTTCTTACACCATACACAAAAATTAGCTCAAAATGGATTAAAGCCCTTAAACCTCAAAAGTCCTAAAATAAAACATAGGTGATAAACTCCGTGACATCAGTCTTGTTGATGATTTTTTTGTATGGGACAGCAAAAGTAAAGAAATGGGATTATATCAAAATAGAAAACTTTTTTCTTATTGTTACTTAAAATTTTTTTTCCAGTGTTCCAAGATTCATTCCCCATTCCCTACACCCAGTGCTCCATGCATTAGGTGCCCCCAGAACCCACCACCAGGCTCTCCCATCCCTCCAAGTCCCCCAGTTTGTTTCTGTGTCCAAAGTCTGTGTTGTTTCCTTTCTCTCCCTGGATTACCCTACTTCCCATTTACTTTCCTTCTCCCACTGTCTTCCAGGTTACCCCTCATGCACCGCAAGTAAGTGAAACCATGTGATACTTGACTTTCTCTTCTTGGCTGATTTCACTCAGCATCATCTCTTCCAGTCCAGTCCATGTTGCTACAAAAGTTGGATATTCATCCTTTCTGATGGAGGCATAGTATTCCATTGTATATGTACCACATCTTCTTTATCCATTCATCTGTTGATGGGCACCTTGGCTCTTTCCACAGTTTGGCGAATGTGGCCATTGCTGCAATGAACATTGGGGTACATATGGCCCTTCTTTTCACTACATCTGTATCTTTGGGGTAAATGCCCAGTAGTGCAATTGCAGGGTCATAGGGTAGCTCTATCTTTAATTTTTTAAGGAATCTCCACACTGTTTTCCAAAGCGGCTGCACCAGTTTACATTCCCACCAACTGTGTAAGAGGGTTCCCCTTTCTCCACAGCCTCTCCAACACTTGTTGTTTCCTGTCTTGTTAATTTTGGCCATTCTGACTGGTGTAAGGTGGTATCTCAGTGTGGTTTTGATTTGAATTTCCCTGATAGCTAGTGATGCTGAACATTTTTTCATGTGTCTGTTAGGCATTTGTATATCTTCTATGGAGAAGTGCCTCTTCATGTCTCTTGCCCATTTTTCGATGTGTTCATCTTCTTTTCGGGTGTTGAGTTTGAGTAGTTCTTTATAGATCTTGGATACCAGCCCTTTGTCTGTAGTGTCATTTGCAAATATCTTCTCCCATTCTGTGGGTTGCCTCTTTGTTTTGTTGACTGTTTCCTTTGCTGTACAGAAGCTTTTTATTTTGATGAAGTCCCAGAAGTTCATTTTCGCTTTTGTC
>PITA01023388.1:0-14110 GCA_004023965.1 Spilogale gracilis
ATGGGAAGTAGAGTAATTCAGGGAGAGAAGCAAAACATGAGAGACTTTGGACACAGAAACAAACTGAGGGACTTGGAGGGAGGGGGTGGGGGATGGGAGAGCCTGGTGGTGGGTCTGGGGCACCTATTGCATGGAGCACTGGGTGTGGGGCATGGGCAACGAATCCTGGAACACTGAAAAAATAAAATAAATTTAAGGTAAAAAAAAAAAAAGGAAAGGATGAATACCTACCATTTACATAGACCTTTATGGAATTGGAGAGGATTATGCTAAGTGAAATAAGTCAAGGAGAGAAAGACAATTATCATATGGGTTCACTCATATGAGGAACATAAGAAATACCACGGAGGACAATAGGGAAATGTAAGGAAAACTGAATGGGAAGAAATCAGAGAGGAAGAGAAACCACAAGGGACTATGGACTCTAGGAAACTAAACTCAGGGTTTCAGAGGCGGGGGAGTGGGGAGGGGGCTTAATACCAAGTGAGAGGTATTAAGTAGGGCATGTGGGGCGATGAGCACTGAGTGTTATAAGCAACTATTGAATCATTGGACTCTACATCAAAAACTAATGACTTGCTAGATGCGGGCTAACTGTACGTAATAAAAAAATATTGTATCCCTGAAATTCATTAATACTGTATGTTAATCATACCTGAAAAAACAGATACCAAAAGACCCCGCAAAAATGAAAACAAAAACAAAAACAAAAAACAAAAAAACAAAAATATAAAGAGCAAGCAGGACAGGTTTTGCTTCCCAATGCCCAGGGCTTTCATTTAGTTTGTCATGAACCTTCTTCCCTCCCTCCCTTCCATTCCTCTTTCCACTTATAGTTATTGAACAGCTTCTATGAATCAAATACCATGCAAGGTTTGGGAACCTTCCTGTGAGGGCAGGAAGCCACTGTCCTTGCTTCCATGGATAGTTCCCAGTCTAATGGAGAAGAACCAGTTTCACTAACTGACATTTAATTGCAGAACGTGGTTAGGGAATGAAAGAAACCTGCTCTAGATGAGGAGAACAGGGAACTTATCTGTGATGAAGTGAAGGCTGAGCACAGTTAACTGGGTAAAGCCAGGTGGAGCAGATCATGCTAGATGTGGAGGACAGCCTGTGCAAAGGTCCTGTGGAGGAAGTGGGGTTGGAAAGCACAGCCACTCCCAATTCTCCACCTGGCTCATAATGCATACCGTATGGCTGTGCAGAGGACGTCTGGTGAGGGAACATGCTGGAAAACTCTTTGAGAGTGATTTTGTAAAATTGTAATAATTATTGCTTTGAATGCACCACAGTCCCAGGGAATAAATAGCCCTGTTGATTTCTATCAATTGGAAATGATATATCATCTCCCTCTCTGCCCATCTGGCCCACGTCAGATGTCCTATGGGGCAAGGACTGGAATGTACTGCTTCAGTCCCCTGAACTGGGGTTTCTGAAAGGTGCCCAGCTCTAGGAGACCCACAACAACGCAGACAAGATGGGCCACACAGCCAGGTAAAAACCCCACGTGCCCTGAAGCCTGTGACGCATTGCTAAAACCAGCCCACTCTCCCGCTCCTTCTGTACCTGGAGACCCCAGGTTGTTTCCCGGCAGTGTCTGCCACCCTCCCTAAATGACCAAGTGGATTTTGTGCGTACTTACTCGCTCTGTTCTCTCATCCAGGCCAGCGCACGCCGCTAGGCACAGGGCCCTGTCTCCTTTCTCGGGCGCTGTGGCACAAGTTCCCATCCTGCACCACGGGACAGATGGCAATCAAAAGGCCCTCTGGTCTTTTGGGAGTGGATCCCCCACTCCCAACTTGTCCCTGAGAATCGTGGGGTTTGGCCCTCCCATCTAGGGCTCTGTTTTTAAGCTGTTCCCCAAGGGACTGGCTCCCAAGCCACACGTCTCCTGAAGCTAGTGACCCGTCACTCGTTAGCCCCCCAGGGTCACAGAGAACAGACGGGTGGTTTTCAACATGCAGGTGCAAGCATGACCCGTCCTCACGCTCGCTCCAGTAGGAGCCCGGCCCCCAGCTTCTCCGTGGAAGTGTTAGACTGGGCAGCTGGTGGCCCTGGCTTTTCCGTCTGCTGCCTGCAGGGCTGGCTGATAAGGGCTTGATCTCCAAAACGCGTAAGGAACACAAATAGCTCGAGAGGAAATAATAATAATAGTAATTAATGCAATTAAAAGAGAGACAAAGGATCTGAACGGACGTTTGTCAAAAGAAAACCTCTAAATGTCCAGTACATACACACGCAGCCAAAAGGTAGATGAAGAAGTGCCCGACATCGCTCGTCGTGACAGCGATGCAAATCAAAACCACAATGAGATATCCCCTCCTTCCTGTTAGGAAGATGTCATCAAAATAGGAGAGGCAACAGGTGTTGGCCGGTTCGTGGAGAAAAAGGAATCCTGGGGCACGGTTGGTGGGAAGGCAAATTGCTACAGCTGCTTGGGAGAACAGCACCGAGGTTCCTCCGAAAATTCAAGATAGAGCTGCCATAAAACCCCACAATTAAACTTTTGGGTATTTATCCAAAGGAAACGAACTCTGGGTTTCAGAAGAGGTATCTGCATTCCCATGCTCACCAGAACCGAGCTCCGGAACCGTCCCAAACGTCTACCTGCAGATACCTGGATAAAGAGTTCCTTAACGAGCAGGAATTTTTGCCGTTTGAACAGCATGGATGGACCCGTAAGACATTTTGCTGGGTGAAGTAATCCAGACGCAAAAGGAAGAATGCTGTTCTGAACTCACTTAGAAGAAGGATCTCCTGTTGGAGTGCAAAGCAGAGAACAGACGGCTGGCTTGGTCGGGGGCGCAGAGGAAGGAGCTGGAGACGGCGGTGAAAAGTACAAAGTTGCGCTGACCTGACGCAAGACGAATGAGCTCCGCAGATGTAAGGATCAGCGCAGTGATTTGTGGGAGGAGATCCCAGAGAGGGCGTGACCCCAACTGACCCCGCGATGCGCGGCTCCTGATTTGGATCCTTCTGGAACGCACGCTCCGCGGGCTAGTCCCACCTGTGTGTGGCGTTCTCGCGAGCTCCTGGCCTGGGCAGCAGCAGGTGCGCGGGAGACCAGCCGCGGTCAGGGGGACCGAGCGCCACGCAGACCTGGCCGAGCCCCTGAAGACCCTCCTGCAGACTCTGGGGTCCCGACAGTCAGTGTGGAGACCTGCTTCTCCGGAGATGTCCCAACAAGCGTCCTGGGTGAGTCCCCTTGCTCCGGAACCCCGGCGTTCCCCGGCTCCCTGGTCTGCGAGCCGGGAGGGGGGGGGGTGCAGCGTGCAGCCCGGAGACGTGGGACAAGTGCTGGGAAGCGGCATAGCGGGGAAAGTTGTGATCGCCGTGACCTCCACGCGAGGAGCAAGGCCGCCCGTCGGTGCTGCGGGACCGGCAAGCCGGGGACGCCGGGGAGGCCTCTGGGCCGCTGCGCGCTTCTGAACCGCACAGGAAGGGAGGTGCGGGCGGCGGGCCGGCTGGCCTGTCCTGGGGCTCACTGCCCCGGGGCGGGGGGGGGGGCTCCTGGCAGCCTGGAGCCCCGGTTAGAGGGCTGGCGGGAGCGTCGGGTGAGCCAAGGCCTGGTGGCCCCGGGGCTGGCACGCGCGGTGGGCAAGCAGGAGGAAAAGCTGGTGTCCTCAGCCGCCCTCTGCAAAACGGGCTCTGGCCGCTGGGAGGTGGGCTCCCGGGGAAAGTGATGCAGGAGGTCATGCGGAGGGCACGACCCTGGTGACCCGGCAGCTGGCCTCCAGCGGTGGGGGAATGTGGGCTCTGCTCACTTCTCCACTCTGGGAGCCGGTCCAAAGAAGCAGCCTGGAGAGTGGGGTTGTGGTGGACACCATCCCCACAGTAGACATGGGAGAGCCCCGCTAGGATCTTTCTGGAAACTCCTTAGCGTTCTGGCCGCAGGTGCAGAGATTCAGTGGTCTCGCAGCTCTGAGAACAAGCATCAGGAGTAAGTCCCCTTGTTTATTAACCCCTCCAACCACCAGCCTGCTTCTCTCTCTCTGCTCTTACCCTGCCTTCCCTGTATGCGCCTGGCCAGTTTGCCAATCAACATGATTACAGCTCACAAAATCGTATTTCATATTTGAAATTTGCCAAGAGGGCAGATCTTAAGTGTTCGCACTACCCCCCCCCCAAAAAAGGGAGGTAACAATCTAGGGTGATGGAGGTGATCATACCTTAATTAACTTGATCATTATGCTCATTCCGTGGGGTGGACACCTATCAAAACATAAGGTTAGGCGTCTTAAATACACTCCATTCCTATGTGTCAATTGTATCTCAATGAAGCTGAAAAAATAAAGTGTTCTCAAGGAAGGAACTTAATCCAGGTCAATAAATATGATGACGTGGCCCCATCAGCACACACGAATAGCAACAGGATGCTGAAAGGTCTGAGCTGCGCTGGATTCCTGTACTACCCTTTAGAAGAAAGCCCAGTATTTTTCTTGGGGCAGCCTTTGTTCACGTGGGCCCCCAGGATGCCCATTAAAAACAGACTCGTGAGCCCCATCTGTGTGTACAAAATCCCGATCTCTTCCTGGGACCTTACTGAACACAGAATTAAAAAGCAGATGGAAGACTCACACAGGTGATTCTGATCAATCTCTTCCCCCCCCACCCCCAATTCTATGCTTTTCCTCTCTGACTCACCTGAGTTTAGCTCTGGATCTAAATGAATCCATAACAGGTGTCTTGGAGCAGGGGGTAAGGGAGGGGTAGGGCGTTAATGAGGGACATCCTCTGGCTTTATCCTGCATTGGAGGAAACCTATAAAAAGCACAAGACTCCCCTTTCTGCACCACACATGGGGTCCACCAATGCAATGAAAAGGCTCTTGATCTGCCAGAGGAGATGGGGTTGAACGGCTACCAACCCTGCGATCTGGCTCAGAGAGTAACTTCATGTTTGATATTTTAAGCTGGATCTTTGAACGGCTCCGTGGCAGGGTAAAAAACCATACCTGAATCCAATTTCCAGCTTCAGCATTGGGAAATGTGTGATCTCATGGGCAGTGAACGAATCTGAGCCTCAGTTTCCTTAGTTGTAAAATGGAGGTGACAGCCACCTATGATCACCCTTGCTGTATCTTTTAAAAAATAACATCTGTTGTTATTTAAACACTTGTTTTGTGTCAGGCAGGCACATTGCTAAATAGATAGGGCAATACATTTTATAATGTGTTATATATAAATATGTAATATATATTATGAAACATAAATATGTGTTACATTTAAAATATGTTATTTATATTTGTGTTTATGTAATATATTTATGTAACACAGCTTATATTTTGTGATTATTATATAATAGCTTATTTCGTAATTACATATTTATGTAATACATCTTGTGTTACATAATTATGTGTTAGTAATATAGTTACGTAAAACAGGTAATATAGTTACATCTAACAAGATATATATGAACACAGTACAGGTGATAATATATATGTTGTGTCATCACCATGACCCTCAGTGGGCCGTCTTTATAGAGTCCGCAACCTGATTTATTTCTCTCTTTTCTCCTTTGCTCATTTGTTTTGTTTCTTAAATTCCATGTATGAGTGAAATCATAGAGTATTTGTCTTTCTCTGGCTGACTCATTTCAGTTAGCATATGACTCTTGCTCTGTCCATGTTAGAAATGGCAAGATCTCGTTCTTCTCGGTGGCTGATTCATATTCCATTGTGTGTGTACTCACCAACCATATCTTCCTTACCCATTCATCAGCCGATGGACACCGGGGCTGTGTCCATAATGTGGCTATTGTAGCTAAATGTCCTGCTTATTAAAGAGGACAGCCTCCACCGCCCCCCTACCCCGTGCCCTGACCCCCGGCTGGCCTGGCTGGATGCTTCTTGGTCATGTTTTATTTAAGACCCTGGCTCTCAAACCCAACTGCACCATGCTATCTTTTGGGGAACTTTAAAAAAAATGCCCATCCTGGCCCCAATCAAATCTAAATCCCTGGAGTGGGGACCCAGGCATCCCCGTTGTTTCAGACTTCCTGGATGGTTTCCTTGTGCCCAGGGTTAAGACTTGTTGTGATTCTTCTATTTTAGCCGTGGCACACATCCGAGCCCATATGTGACATGCCACCTCTGGGACATTCCGTAGCCATTTTAAAATGACACTTGGGGTGGACACTCGCAGTTACTGGCCCTTCGCCCTTAGCAGACTATGTATCTTCTGAACCTCAGTTGCCTCGTCTAGAAAATGCAGCTCATGAGTTGTACTTTGTTAAATTGTAGAGATTCACAGCCATATTAAGAAAAAGGAAACAAGACTACGTCTGGCACATAGCCAGGGCTCAGTATGCAGTGATGAGGGATAGCAATGGTTTTTGTTAATTAAACAGATCTAGCTGGATGGTGAAACATGCCGTCTTGTAGGCCAGAAGCATGCGTCGTCAATCTCGTGTGGTTCGGCCTCATGCAGTGTTCCTGGGCTGCGGTGGACCTCGGCTTTCAGTCTTAACACTGATCTTTTATTCCCCTCATCTCATACATGAGCACACTGAGCCCTGTGGGGCTGCGGAGATTTCGCAAGGTCACAACTAGTAAATGGCCTTCCTCTCCGAGGAATTCCCATGCTGGCCAATTCTCATCCTTCAGGTTTCCAGCCTGAGAGCCATTTCTGCAGAAGGATCTTCCTTGACCACCCCCCTTTACAGTGAACGCAGCCTCCAGGCCCCCACCCTTGCATTCCACCCTGATTTTCTGTCCCTCGTCCCTCAGAGCCATCGGTTTCTCTCCTGCGGCGTGACCTGAAACCTCAGGCAAGCAAGCGTGCCATCTTAGTGACTGGTATAGACCCAGCCCCTAAAACAGTGCCTGGCCATAGTAGGAGCATAATAAATGTTTGAGAACTGGATGATAAGAGGGGCCAGTCTGTGTCAAGTTCTAGTCACCTGGCACTACCGCCGTCCACGTGGCTCTTATTAGGCCCTTACCACTTTGGGCTTTGAGGCTTGTTTTATTGCCTCCTCAAGGCCAAATCTGGAGGGAGAATTGGGGAAGGAGAGCCTGGCTTCCCAGGGTGGGATCTGTTTCCCTGGCCCCTAGGCCAAATGCAGAATCACAAGTGTTCACATGGATGGACACATCGTTCACAGCTTGCATTCTCCTTGCTCCAGAATGTGGCGGGGGAGGGGGTGGGAGTTGGGAAGGGGGAGTTAATCATAAGCTCCTGGGCAGAAAACCATGGCGACCATCCTCTGATTCTAATAAAAGTGTGATGAGTCAGTATCTTGAACGACTATAGTCAAATTGAGCCTGATCACATTCATTTTGAAAAGACCACGTTTCATTTACAACGTTGTGTTGGAATAATTGTTCCGAAGGCCCTTCCCAGCAGCGTATCACACAGGTAAATGTTTCTCGTCATCAGGAATGCTGGGCATATCTTCTTAGACATGCTTCCTGCCTGGGGGTGAAGCATGAAGGTCATCTGACCCCCCGGAAACACATTCCCATGCCTGGACATTCCCTGTTGTTTTGGAGAGCCCTGCAAGAAACCACAAATGATTTATTTGATGTGTTCTCTCCACGGGTTCAGGATCTTGAATCTCCAGCTTTCGGGTCACCAGGTAGAGATGTACAACAGTGAAAACGCCATTGTCTTCAAAGTCAGACATGTGAGTCTGAGTCTGGGCTCTGTCTCTTTCTAGCTGTGTGACCTTGGAGAAATTGCTTAACCTCTCTGAGCTCTGAGTATCAATGTTTAACAGGACAACATGTCTTTGAATTCATTCTAGAAGGTGAGCCTAGAATCCAATGTCTCATATCTCACTCCCTAAGCCCACTTATTGTCCACAAAGTCCACGTTCTGTGAGGCAAAGAATAACCAATTTATTTTCTGTTCCAGAACACTTAATGATGTCATACAACACCTACTGTTAGAAATACAGCTTTTTAAAGAAGAAAATAAACCCCCTATAATCTAAGCAACCACTGCTAATGTGTTGCAATGTTTCCTAGCTGATATTTCTCCATGAAGATATAAAGGGAAAATATTATCTTCAGATCTGTGATTCATCTGCAATGAATTTCTTTTAGTGTCTGAAATCATACATTGGAGAGCTATTTGGTGTAGAAGATGAGGTTTTGGGGATATTGGCATGGTTCCAGGAAGAAGGCGCTCCTGGTGTGGAGGAACAGGGGAGAGGGAGTGGGAAAGGGAAGGAAAGGAGTGGAGTCCCCAGGACTATGTGAGGCTCTGGGCTAGCAGGAATTTTCTGATGAAAGGATGGACGCTTGGAACAACAGGGAGTTGTGTTAATGTGAAGTTGTCTGTGCAGTTTTCTCTGTATTTGTTCAACTGAGACATTCCCACGTCCTGTGTGTGTGTATACACATCTACTTGAGGAGGGCACGCATCTCACACTGTTCAATGAAGCCTGGAACAGAGCTTTGAGAGAATCAGGATCCTGAAGTCAGAGGTGTCCTCAAGACCCCGCTGCCCCTTCCTTCCCAGATGCCTGAGTTCATCTTATCTTGATTTCCAGAGGAAAGAGGCTGTGTGAGTGTGTACACGGGTGCGTGTGTGGGAAGTATGGGCCTTCGGTGACCCAGACACAGACAGTTGCAAGCTGTATCTTCCTTATGTTACACTCCTCATCACCCCAGACTCTTTGCTTCATTGATTTGCAAAGCCATTTTGTTAGGAAAAGGAAGGCGTCTTTGTTAATAGTGATTGTGAAAGGATTGACAGACTTAATGGCTGAATTTCCATGTTGGGGAGGCTTGCTGGTTTCAGTGGATGGAAACACAACTTATATTTGCAGAAGCTGAAAGAAAGAAAAAGAGGGAGACCAATAGAGGGGGAGACAGAGCTGTATTGGTTCATGTAACTGACAAATTCGGTAAAATGCAGCTTCAGGCCTGGATGGATCCAGGTTCTCAGGCACTGTCATCTCTCCCCATCTCTTGTCCTTGGTTTCCTCTGCACTGACTCTGCTTGCAGATGTGCTGCCCACACGAGGTTGTAAGATGCCACCAAGAGTTCCAGCCTCTCTGGAGCCACTGAGCAACACCCAGAAAGAGAGCTTCTCTTCCCTGAGATGTCCAAAGCCCCATGGCTGCCTGTCAGTGGCGCTGACTGGCTTCATTAAATCCATCAGTGTGGACAAGACATGGAATGTCTGCGGGGGGTGCTTCCCAAAGGAAAGTCAGCGTCCAGAAGTTGGTGCAGGACTTGAGTCTGGGCAAGCAGAACCCGCAGTGTCTGTTTCTGCCCCAGGTCACTAGATGGATTTTGGTCCCTTTCATTCAAGTCCAAAAGCCATTCTCTCCCTCTTTCCCAAGACTGAAGTCTCCTGCAGACTCTGAGTGATGCAGGAACAGAGTTCAGTAGCTTGCTTATGTGCTTTCTGACACTCGGGCAAAGATGATCCTGTCCACGGGAACTGTAAAGGGAAGTGGCATGCCCATTGGATAATGCACATTCCAGGCTCAAGCTCTGCACTCAAACTGCCCAGATCAGAATTCCAGGACCCTGGATCTCTCTGAGCCCCACCTTCTTTATCAATAACTTGTGTATATGCTAGATGGATTCCAAAATTATCTCCAAGTCTTTGCCAACCCATACGCCCATAACTTTGCCATAAGACTTTGCAGTTTCTCTCCCCAAGGAGTGGAGTCCCGCTCTGCACCCCTGGACTGCAGGCCAGCCTGAAGATTTGCTTTAGTGACAGTGTGCAGTGGGGTTCACGGCCAGTGCCAGTTCTGAGCCGAGGTCTCAGGAGGCCTCAAGGGCTTGCACACCTGTTCTTGGAAACTCACCCAGCTGCCTGGTGAACGAGCCCAGCTCGCTTGCTGAATGACAACTGACTTGTGACCCAGTCCCTCCCCCGCCCGCCCCCCAATCCCCAGCCAGCCAATCGCGAGACGTGTGAGTGAGGTCATCCTAGACCAGCCAGTCCCTGCCATGGGCTCAGCTGATCGCAGATGCAAGTGTGAGACCCCTTCACTGTTCTAAGGTGGGACATGATGGGGATCCGACAGATGAGGGGAACACATCCCCAGGAGAACGGGGGATGGCTCCGAAAACTCAGTGGAACAGTCCCCTTCTCATCCCCTGTGTCTTATTTTGGGCGTCACATCTGAAAGCTGAGGCCAGTAGCGCAACCATCAGTATTTTCGGTTGGCACGCGCTAGCCCGCAAACGTCCGCTTCCTTGATGACGCCCCGAGGCACGTCGGAAAGAGAATGCAAGTCTTTCTCTTTCCCGTCCCGATGAGCCAATGTCTTAAAAAATAGGTATATATTTAGGGTTTCCGAAAGACATAATGAGCAATTGCTAATAATGATTTGAAGCCATGAGAGCTGGACCCAGCTCAATTAACAGTGCCGTTGAATTTTGATGATAGGAGGATAATTTCAGCCCCGTGCGAGGACGGCTGCCAAGGCGGGCTCAACAATGGAGCTGAATTTTCACACACGCAGATGTCATCCTTCCAAGCGCCTGAATTCAAGGGATGATGGTCTCGATGATCTCTGGAACGTTCCTAGAACGTTCAGAATGGAGAGGCAGATGTTTCCAGGGAGGGGACGAGCTGGTGGGTGTCCGGCCTGGTTCTTCGGGAGCTGGACAGGTCCTGAGCCCAAGCACCAGCTCGGTGCAGTACAAAGGCAGGCTGTCTGAGCCAGCTTTGATGCTTGACTCCTGTGTGCATTTGCTGTGGTTTCTGTAGTAAATCTGGTGACCTGACAAATAGAAACTTACTGGCTCACAGATCTGGAGGCCAGAAGTCCAAGGTCATGGTGTCAGCAGGGTTGGTTCCTCCTGGAGACTGAGGGACACTGTGTTCAGTGCTCTGTCACGGCTTCTGGGGGCTGTTGGCAATCCTCAGCATCCTGTGGCTTCTAGATGCATCCCTTCAGTCTCTTCCCCAGTCTTCACATCACCCTCTCATCTGTGCACCTTCTCCTCCTTTTCTCTCCTATAAGGACACTTGTTACTGGATTTAAGGCCCACCTTAATCCAGGATAATATCACCTCAAGATTAATTATATCAAAAATGATCCCAGGCACAGGTTCTGGGTGGGCATATATCATGAGGGGGGCATCACTCACCTACAAAGTTTCTCAGGCAGTCGTGGTCCCATTGCTTATTCATTCCAGGCGCCGCCTCATGACTATTCCTCAAACACTCCAGGTTCACACTTGGTCAGGAATGCTGGTCCCTCTTCCAAGAATGGTGTACTGCCCTCTGTCCCTTCAGCTGCCCATCCCAGGGTCCCTGTGTCCAAGGGACCTTCCTTGATTGCTCTGTAGAAATGGACACCCCATTCCTAGTCTCCCTCCATGACCAGCTTCTGTTTGATTTTGTTCATGGCATTGATCACCATCTGAAATTACAACGGGCATCTCTTCATTGTCATCTCCCTTCATTAAAATATAAAGTTCAGTGAGCTCGTGGACCTCGCGGTCTTATTGAGAAAAACAGCATCTGCGACCATCTGAGCATTTCTGCTCCATTCCAGATCTCGGTGGGGAGGTATTGAGAGATGCGTGACTCTACCCAGCCTTCCTGGGAAGCACAAGGCCCATAATGTGAGGACTAGTCTGGCCCTCCACACTGGGGGTGGGGGTGTTCCCGAATCAAGACCAAATGAAATGGGACAAAGAGAGAGAACTCTGTCCACAGGGAGAACCCACTTGTGGATGTGTTTTGGTGCTAGAGGGCAGCCAGGACTGAGAACCACTGATGAGAGACTGTCATGGGAATTCCATACTTTTTATCCAGTGACTGATGCTATAATCCAGGTATGTGCATTAATCGTGGCCCCTAAGCCACGAGGCTGAGTCAGCTGGGGATATTCTGGGGAAATGGAGCGCACACAGCAATACTGTTTTCTGCCCCTGGGTGGCACTGTGCTTGCGGAATATGGTCCAGACCTTCCATGTGTGGTTACGGAGAGATTATAACGCATGTCACTCCTTCTATAATTTTTCTGTCCATTATCCCACTGGTAGCCACATAGGGAAGATCTGGTGCATGTTCCATCATCCAAAGACATGGGGTCTTCTAGATGTTTCCAGGGTCAAAAGATTAAGAAGCGTGATGACAAGGGTTCACATTCTCTCCCTTTCTGATACACCATCACCAGATAGGATTTACTCCTACCTCACAGCCTCAAGATGGCTGCAAGGGTCCCAGTCATCACACAAATGCAGGGCCACCCAGGATCAAAAAAGAGATTGTGAATGTCTCCTGTGTCTCTTCTATGTGAATGGAAAGCGTTCCCAGAGTCCAGCCCCAGCAGACTTAGCCTCCACATGTCATTGGCCAGGTAACCGTGCACCAAGATAAGTACTGTTGGACAGTGATTCTATGTGAGGGGGATGGTCAATAAATAGAGACTCCTAGGTATCAGAGAAAATAGCCCTAGACCCAAAGACCCCAGTGTCCTGGGTCCAGATTCTGGTTCTGGCTGTTTTACCTGCCCTGTGCCCTCAGGGCCTCTCAGGCTGCAGCTTCCTCCCTGCAAAACCGAAAAATGGCTCTTTCTCACCAGCCCGAGACACGAGAACGCAGTAAACAGCAATGTTCTTCACCTCTGATTTTCTCTCGGATGAGCGGCTCTGAGGTGCCCAAGGAAACCAGTCATTAAGGAGAATTACGTCCTGGGCAGCTTAAGCATGTGTTAATTTACTAGTTAGGAGCTAGAAAGCTATTTCAACCAGATGGCGGTGCCCTGCCTCCGACCCTGGCCACCAGATTGTTCCCATTTTATTTCTCTGGAGGAGGCTCTACTGTGAGATCTCAGAGAGGAAACAGATCTTTTCTACCTTTCACTCCAAACTCTCTGCTCTGTCTTAAAAGACAAATATTTCCAAGTGCTTTAAACACACACACACACACACACAGCACCTCCTGGATCTGGATAGAGTTTTAATTTATCCATGAAAATACGCCACCGAGGAGATGTAGGCTCACATGTGTGAGGTTAGAACATGCCGTGTCAAGTGAAACGTGTGCATCTGAATTCCACCCCTCCTAAACACTGACTTTCTCATTGGTTTGTGGATTTTGGAGGAAAAGCATCCTTGGCTTCATCCCTTAAACAACAATAGCCCATCAGCACCCACCTGGCTGAATCACCCCCATTCCGAAAGCCGGGAGACCCCTTGCCCTGCCGTTTCTCACTACTCCGGGGTCCTCTCCAGTGGACTTCGGCAGAAGCATATTGACCATGGCTCACATGGACTCATGTGAGCCATGGTCACTGTCCCAGAGTCTATGAACAGTGGTCCCCGAAGTGCATATAGAACTTGCTAGGCATCAGACCTCGCTTCATCGCTCTCTGTGCAGATCGACTGCTGTGAGGTCAATCGTCTACGTTGTACGTTCAAGGAAACAGGCTCAGAGAAGTTGAGTAAGTTTCCTGAGGTCCTTCAGCCAGTGAGCAGCAGAGTCAAATACCATGCCCCAATGTTGAAGTTACAAATATATGCAATTATATAAATGTGTATGTTTTGCACGAATGAACATGGGTGACACAGAAACGTGTTATAAAGAGTTGAATGTACGTCATGTTTCTGAGTGTGAAAATGTGGCTAATGCACTTACTGTGGGAATCGGGAAATTGCTTTTATGTTTTAGGTGGAAACAAATCCAAATATTACTGTATTTGGGGGTGTGTGTGGAAGGTTTCATGTTCTGGTCAATATCACAGGTGTTTAATTCTATTAAATAGAAGCTATTTCCTGTCTACTCATATCTGGTCATGAGGGAGAGCTCTCGTATTTCCTGAATGTTTGATAGCTGTTGGGCATTGTCTGGGGGATGGCTGTATTTTTATTCGACTCTTGGAGAAACCACACAAATAAGGTGAAGATCTTACGTTCTGCCCATGAGAATGCTGAATCTCAACGATTAAGTTAGGTTCCATCCGTAGGGAGAGCCGGGATTTGAACCTAGATCGTGGGGATGCCAAAGGTCCACTAAATAGGGTTTCTTTCTTTTTTTCTTTTTTTTTTTTTTTAAAGATTTTATTTATTTGACAGAGAGAAACAGCCAGAGAGGGAATACAAGCAGGGGGAGTGAGAGAGGGAGAAGCAGGCTTCCCGCCGAGCAGGGAGCCCGATGTGGGGCTCGATCCCGGGTCTCC
>PITA01023388.1:14210-28286 GCA_004023965.1 Spilogale gracilis
GGATCATGACCTGAGCCGAAGGCAGTCGCTTAACCAACTGAGCCACCCAGGCGCCCCCCCCTTTTTTTTTTTAAAGATTTTATTTATAATAGGGTTTCTTTCTAAAAGGACTGTTCTAATATTTAGAAACCATTGGAAGACATGTCCTGTAATCAATTGTGTATCAGACAAGAGAGGAGTAGAATAACCATGCGAAGAGGCCTGAATATTCAGTTGTTTATTGGGCATCGACTCTGTCAAGCACAAAGATAAATGCTAGGGATACAGAGTTGAGCAAAACCGATGGACTGTCTGCCCTGAAGAGTCCAGTACACAGACTCTAGTTAAACATAGGATGTGTTATATCATTTCAGTCTGTGAACAGCGCTATGAAGAAAAAGGAGGAGTCTAATTTAGCTGGGGTGGAGGGTGGAAAAGTGGGGGTGTTTAACTGAGAAAGTCTGCTTTAAAGATATATGTTGAGCCCTAAAGGATGAAGCAACATTTGCAGAAGCACAGTGAAGTGGAAGTTCATTCTAGGCAGTGGTGGGTCTTGTGAACAACATGTGCAAATGTCCTGAGGCAGAAATGAGCTTTGGAGGAACCAAAAGCTTAGTGTATTTGTATTAGTGTTGAGAGGGCCTAGGCCATGGGATGATGTTAGAGAGGTGAACTTCTTAGAGTCCAGCCGGAGAAACGATGCAGGAGGTCCAGGTTTAGGCTAATCAGGAGGAGGTCAGTGCCAGTGGCTGAACGCCCAAGGAACTGGGACTTCTGGAGGTCACAAGGGAGGGCTAGAAAGGAATATGAGTTGCAGAGCCATGAAGGTTGATGGGTTGAAATGGGGGTGGGGGGTGCCTCTGAGCCAGCGAGCATAGTCCTGTACCCATGCTGGCCCTTTCTCCATCCCAAATTGTCTCTGTGGCCTTAGATCAGACTCTTTACCTTGATGGTCTTCCTGTCTCTTGACTGGCTTTATTTTACTCAAGTGCACCATCGTGACCTTCCAAAACAGGAATCTGAAAACATCGCTCCTGAGCTTTCAGGATAAAGGCAAGCACACCAGCCCCTCGGTGACTTGGGGCCCTCCCGCCTGTCACCCGGTCTCTCCCCAGGCCCTCCCATCCACAGAGTTGAAGCTCTACCGTGTTCCACGGCATTTCTTAATTCCTGGCCTTGCACTCACCAATGGTTGACAAGATGGTGTCTAAAATATTTTCTAGCTCTAAGGACCCAAGAGAGATACGCAAACTCTTTTTGTTGGGTAAAAGACAGAAAGTTTGCATTTGGGGAGTGAGCCTGAGTCAGTGATCCAGTCTCGCCATCGCCGAGCAACCACTGAGTGTGACCCCGTGTCCAGCCCACCTTCATTAGATCTGTTCGCCTTTGTTTCTGGGGACACATCCTGGAAACTGTGGCCCTAGACTGAAAGCTGCCTGGAGGATATCTCTGTGTGGGGAGGCAGCTGTGAGGTACGTGGAGTTTCTGCATCCTCCCCGGGCACAGCGAGCCAGAAGTCACCAAGGGGCGCTGAACACCCTCGGCCTGCTCCCTGGGTCTCCCCGCATTCCTGGCAAGTTGCCGGCAGTCTCCCCATTGCTTCGTGCAGCACGCCTTCCCCGGGGAAGAAAGCAGCATTCATTAGACAGCCCACGGGACAGGGAGGGGTGGAGGCTCTGGAAAGGTCTCTGAGCGTCGGACGCAGGGTCATGGGGAAGCTGTGGATGAACTGCAGGAGGGGCATGCTGGTTACATCGTCAGTGATGACGGCTCTTCCCTCTTCTCAGGTGACCTCAGGTGGTCCCCACGGCAAAGCCCTTTGAGGAAACTCTGTCCCAGCAGCCAGACCTTCTGGCGTCTGCCTGAGCACCCACTGGCTCCGAGGGGTTTCACAGAAGCCTCAGAAGCACGGGGATATTTCAGATTTGTCCTCCTGTTGCCACTCAGTCTCTCCTCCCCGTCTGACTTGCCCACAGCCGAACTGTCCCTCCCTGTCTGCCTCCCGCCTAGTTCCTCACGGCTGTGGGCTTCATTCAGCCCTCTGAGTCCCCTGGCCAGAGGACTGCACTGCCCGCTGTGTGGTTGCCTGGCTTTTTTCTATGACTTTCTAGTATGCATTCCGTTTCCTCCAAGCTGGTCGTTGGGCGTGAGAGCTCTGCGTTGCACTGCTGGGTTCTGCCCCTTGTCTTCTGCAAGCATGCTTGTATTTTTATTGAGCTGTAACCGACATACAATAAACCCGTTTCAAAGCTGCCACCTGAAAAGTTTTGACAAGCCTATCCCCCTGTAAAACCATGGCTGCGGTCTGCATGAGCATAGGAATCCTCCCCACAGATGTCCGCTCGGTCCCTTTGCAGCCGTCCCCACCTCCCTTTCCTCCCATGCCCAGAAAGACCTTGAGTCCAGCTTTCCACCTTTAGAGGCTGCTTTGCATTTTCCAGGACTTGAGATCAGTACGGTCCTACAGCATGGGCTCTTTGAGGTCTGGCTTCTGTCACTTGGCCTAATTCTTTCTGAGATTCATGCAGGCGGCTGCAAGTATGAGCACTTGATGCCCATCTACTGGTTGACCTTCCCCCCTCTCCTCCATAGCGCCCCGTTCATCCCCTCACCTGTTGGGAGACGTTCGGGTTGTTGGCCGGGGCTGTTCGCGATCAGGCTCCTGTGGCCATTCATGCACAGGTCTTTGTTTGGATGTCTGCTTTGATTTCTTCTGGGCAGATATCTAGTTGTGGAATTCCTGAGTCATAAGGTACACTATTACCTTTGAGCAGATCCTGCATCACCCAAGCTTGTCTTGTGGAAAACGACGGTGCATGAGAACCCGTACGTAGAGTTAGCTGTGCGATGTCTGCCCGTGTGTGTTGAGGAACTGAAGCCCGTATGCTTTCCACGTCTCTCTTCATCCTTCCCTCGACTGTCCTCCTCTGTGACCCACGGGTGTCCGCCTTGCGGGCTGCCTGCCTGCAGAACGGTTGAGGAAGGAGGAATCCCATTTTCTTTGCCCCTCAAGATGGTGGGCGTCCTTGGAGCCATCCTCCAAGCCATGGCAACCCCTTCGTGGTTCCAGGGTCACGGTGGCCTCCAAAGGAGGGACGGGCTCACTGCGTACCTTCCCTGCTGCAGGAGTCCGAAAAGAGGTTGGGCGTTTGGACTGTGACATCCCTGTGCTCCCCACTTCTCTAGGCACCGGGGGTGATGGCGCAGTGACAGCCCTTGAGCCAGACCTCTTGGCTTGGAGTCTCATGTTGTGTTGTCCTCTGGACGCCAGACTGTGCGACTCACCTAACTTCCTGGGCCTCGGTTTCCTCATCTGTCAGAAGCAGACCGTGGGGTCTTCCCGAGGGTGAAAGGCGAAGGCGCAGTACCTGGCGCCCAGAAAGTTCTGTCCGAATGACACGGTCGATCGATGTTGCCCGGTCTCCTCCCGCCTAAGCTGTCGTCACCATGGCAACGCGCACAACAGCAGGGGCAGAGCTGAGCTCTCCTCTGATGCCCCCAAAGTTGACCGCTTTCAGTGCTGTGCTCAGAAGAGGCCTTACGAATCCATATTTTTCACATGGACGGGCATAAGTAGCTATCTGAAGGATGAATGGAAATAATACAAATATTTTCTCTTTAAAGATTTTATTTACTTATTTAAAGAGCACAAGCAGGGGGAGGGGCATAAGAAGAGGGAGAGAAAAAATCCTTAGCAGACTTGGCGCCGAGTGCAGAGCCCCATATGGGGCTCCATCTCATGACCCTGAGATCATGACCTGAGCTGAAACTGAGAGCCAGAGGCTTAACTGAGACACCCAGGTGCCCCCAAATAATACAGGTATCTTAAAGCTGTTAGTTGAGGCAACAGAAATGCAAAAGGGAATGTGACTAAAATTAATGAGGTTAATGCACGGCTGTGCACGCACATCTACCTAGAGATAAAGTCGAATATCTACCAGAGTATCAGTGAATGGGGGAGGGGCATTACAGGGGAAAAAAAATCAAGGTTTTTTTCCCCATACCAATCCTGTTTAAGATTGAACCCCAGTATAAGTAACGCTGTGCCCGTGTAACCCTGACTTATTAATATTCAGGACACGGCATCTCTGGCAACTTCCCCGAGTTCGATGATGCTCGGAGGCTTTGGAAATACCCAGGGCTGGGTGGGCTGACTTTTAGGAGTAATGAGCTTTTTGAGCTCTGTCTTCTCCCCAGGGTTTTCTGGATTCCCCTCCGCGGGGCTGTAAGCTGCCCCCCCCCCACCTGCTTCCCCATGCTCCTTGGTGCCCCCTTCTTTCATTGCGTGCAAAGCATGAGGTGCTGCCTTTGGGACCGACTTCAGTCTGGAGTTTGCTTTGAGCCATGTTGGCTACGTTGACTTTGGATCCCTCTGTTGTGCTTTGGGACCCAGGTTGCTGGCTTTATTTCTGCTCCACACTGATATTCCGAATAGACGAGATTGCCATGAAGGTGCCCACCCGCATGTGAACAACACACTGTATGTGTATGACAGGGTTAGGGGTTTTCTTTGGCTTGCGATTTACCCAGGAGAAGGTTACAGGTAGTTCAGGGGAGGCATCGTCAGTGCACGTGCTGGGTCATGACCCGGACCTCCGACTGTCTGGTCAGGGGTAGTGAGATACTGTGAAATGAATCAGACTTTCCAGCCAGACCAAACCAGAGTCTGATTCCAGCCTTGGTTACCCCCCAATACAGCGTGGAGGCTGGCCCCTCATCCCCAGGATTTGGGGTGCAGGAGCTCAGAGATACCAAGTGCATGGCCCTCAAGCAAGCTAGACCCCTCCCTCTGCATCCACTGGGGCAAAGTGCGTCTCTAATCTCTCTTCCTGAGATCACTTCCCTCTCTGCCCAGCTGCCTGGGGGAGGAACAGAGCCCACACACTCTAGAAGGGGACCCCGCGAGGGCAGGTCCTGCTGCACAGTGGGCGTTTTGTAAACAAATGATTGAAAAGCACCGGGGGCTAGAATCAGGCCAAGCTTGTGAAGTCCGCGGCTCGTACTTCTGGGAGTACATGAAGATTTTTACTCTACTAGCTGTTTCAGTTCTAATTAAGCCTGAGTTTGGTTGAAATCCACAGCCTTCTCCACATCTGACTACCCCCTCTGCCCCTCACCGACTCCCATCTCGCTCTTGCTCTGGGCACCTTTGTGTCCCACTGAACCGGGCCCAGCTCAGCCTCTGCCTCTAACCTGGGCAATTACTTCCGGCCCGGCTACAGCTCATTACCTCCCTGCAGGTGCTCACCGAAGCAGAACTGACCCTTCAGGAGTTCATTAGTCAGACACCAGACATGGAATGTGGACTCTGATTGCCTGGGGGGGGGGGGCCTCCATGATGGCTCAGCAGACCAGAAGTTTCTCTGTTGGAGTAGTTTTCACATCACTGTGTTTAAAGAATAAAATGGCAATGACCTGTCACACCTTGGATATGCCTGTGTAGGGACACCTTCTTGCCAAACTTGAACTTGGCACGATGCCACCCACTCGCCTTGAGGGACCCGGTGAGAAAACATCTTTAAGCTTGTTTCTGCGTTTGCTCTCAGGCTGTTGTTGGCAGCAGGGCTCATCTCCTGACATGGGGCCGTCCCTCCGAGAAGCCCTCCGAGAGGGTCTGCTCGATTTTCAGTGGGAGGGAGCTGCACTTCTCCGGAGCATTCACTGTTGAGGATTTGCAGGGACAGGGCGACGGGAAGGGGCAGGTCTTGGAAAGGTGGGATCTGGATAGGAATTTCTTCCTTAGTGCCTTTTAGCTCTGTGAACTCTAGCCTCTGTCTTGGGTTTCTTCCATCATGGATGGTCATCGTCAGCTGGCAGGTTCGTTGTAAGGACTAGATGAGGTAATGCGTGCACAGCCTTGGGATTTAGTCTGTGCTCAGTAAACGCTCATACCACTACTGGTGCCTCTGCTTAGACACCTAACTCATAACCATCGTTGCCTCTTGCCACTCGATGCTGGGAGATGATGAAGCAAATTTGTGGCTAGGATCCAGCAAGCACTCAGAACTCTCTGGCATGAATTTTGTATAGCAAACGTTCATATCTTGCCCCTGGCTGTCCCTCACTTTATTGATCCTTTGGTTGGGGTTCTATGTGTGTATACACACACACACACACACACACACACACACACATATACATATTTGCATCTTCTTAATTATAGTTATAATGTATCACATCTGAAATATTGTGTATTTTCTTTCATACCTGCCTCAAATCCCATTTGAAACAAGCTAGGGTAGAAGCATCCTAATACAAAATTAAAGGGAAAAAATAAAGATCCTGAGAGCCTCTGGCAATTTCCAATGATAATTTTAAAAATTTGGAAAGAAGAATTTGGAAAAAAATTTGGAAGAAAATTCAGTATGGAGGCTCCAGGCTACCATCAAGAAAATGATGAATATCCACTCCAAGAATAGACAGTATCTTTTGAAAGTTAACCCTTCATCGCATATATGGTTTGCAGATATTTTCTCCCATTGCACATATTGCCTTTTTACTCCGTTGCTTATCTCCTTGGTTGTGCAAAGTATTTTAGCTTGGTGTAGCCCCACAAGTCTATTTTTAATTTTTGCTTTTGTTTGCCTGTGCCTTTTTGATAACCTGATTCAAAAATGGGTAAAGAACTTGAATAGACAGTCCTCCAAAGAAGACATATAAATGGTGGACAGTACGTGAAATGGTGTGTAACATCACTAATCAATGGGGAAATGCAAATCAGACCCCAATGAGGTGTCATCCCACACCTGTTAGGATGGCTGTTATTGAAAATAATAAGATGCATTGGTGAGAGTAGGAGAATTGGGGACCCTTGTGCCCTGGTGATAAGAATGCAAGATGATACGGGCACGGTGGAAAAACAGGATGGAAATGCCTTGAAAAGTGACAAAATGAAACGACTGTATGCTCCAGCAACCCAAATTCTGGGTGTTTACCCAAAAGAAAAGAATCAAAACCAGGATCTTCCAGAGCGATCGTCACTATCATGGGTATAAATGGATATAAACCTTTCCTCAGGAATGATGATGAAGACCCCGAGCTCATCTACAGAGTATGTCTCATATTAAGTGTTCTTCCTACAGTAAAATTAAAAACAAGGAAGGTATCTGCTCTTTATTTCCCCTCTTGGGGGCTCAGGAACAGATGGATCATCTCCCCGCTGTCTCTCTTAAGGTGCTTTTCTTGGGAAGGTATTGGTACAAGTCGAGCCAACTGCCCAAGTTTTCCATTCAGGGTTGTTTGGCTTCTCTTCTGCTCAGGCATCCCCATTTCCCTCTTTGTGAGCTAGAGGCCTTTCTCGTGCCAACGTCATCATCCCATTTCGGTGGGCTCCAAGGACACTCCCAGTTGTCAAAGTTATCAAAGTGTTCATGAGACCCGGGCGGCCCTCGGCATGTCATTCCCTGGGATAACCTTCTTTTACCGCATCTTTGCAGCCGTAGAGTGGAGAGGATAATTTCTGCCCTGCAGCCTATTCCTGTTAAAATCAGTAATGTGTTTGCGGCCATCTGGCAGGAGCTCAATGAATATTATTTTGTGGACCCTTCATCTGCAAAGCCTGGATGAACCCTATGTTAGAAATTTTAGGCTGAGCTTGTTGGAGGCACCCGCCCCTCCTTACCCAATCGCATCTCATTACCGTCTACGTTCAGGTAATGTGTCTCCAACACTAATGTCCTGGACCAGTTCCCACTATCCGAAACCAGTTTCTGCTGAGATTGGATGATAATAAATTGTATTGCAAATAATGCTGCTTTGGCTTGGCCATCACTTACTTGGCTGTATAGATGTCTGCAGAGATCGGCATTGAGCATACTGAAGGATGGCCCTGGAGTGGCCTCCCTCGAGCCCAGAAGGCTGTCTCAGAAGGACGCAGGGAGATTTATAGCTTGTGTCTCTAATCTACAATGCCCAACTGTCCCATTATTTTCTCAAGAGTAGCTAATATTGAACGCTTAGCCACGTACCATCTAATTTTATGCATTTTACATGCTTTATCTCATTTATCCTTTGTATCAGTTTTCTGTTGTTACATAACAGATTACCACGGATTTATTGGCTTAAAATAACAAACGTGTATTGTCTCCCATTTTCCATGGATGAGGATTCCAGGCATGGCTTCGCTGGCTCCTCTCCTCAGGGTTCATAAGGCTTCACTCAAGAAATTGGTCGTGGTGCCTCCCTCTTTGGAGTCTTGAGGGGGGAAGAACCCACTTCCGACCTTCCCCAGGCTCTTCCCCGGAACTCGTGTTCTTGCAGTGGTAGGACCGAAGGACCGAGTTCCCTGTGTTCTTGATGGCTGTCAGCCTAAGACCTCTTTAGGGTCCTGGAGACTGTCCTCTAGTCCCTATGCTGGTCCCCTCCCTTCTAACAAAGCAGCTTCTTTCCACAAGAGCAGGAGAACCCCTGTCTCCAGTTGGCTAGACCTGTTGGACTACCTCCATTTGAGGTTCCTTTCAAATGGTAACATTTCTGATTTATTGCTGTTTTATATATTAGAAGGGGTCTTATATAATGCAACGCAAGTGCAAGAGTGACTGTCCC
This sequence comes from Spilogale gracilis, assembly GCA_004023965.1. Taxonomy (NCBI): domain Eukaryota; kingdom Metazoa; phylum Chordata; class Mammalia; order Carnivora; family Mephitidae; genus Spilogale; species Spilogale gracilis. Next base: position 22,734 of record PITA01023388.1, read on the forward strand.
AGCACCTTTGCCTTACTCTGTTGGGTGGAAACAAGTCATAGGGTGCGCCTGGGGGGCTCAGTTGGTGAAGTGTCAGCTTTCGGCTCAGGTTGTGATCCGGGATCGAGCCCTGGGTCAGGCTCCCTGCTCAGCGGAGAGCCTGCTTCTCCCTCTCCCACCGCTCCTCCCTCTGCTCATGCATGCTACCTCTGTCTTTCAGCTAAATAAAACCTTAGAAAAAGAAGGAAGTCACGGGTTCCTCCTCATTGAGGGTAGGGGATGAAACAGGGGCATGGGTGCCCGGGTGCAGGAACCACGGGGCCATCTTCGGATTCTGCCTGCTGTGCCCTTCATCCCCGCTCTCGGAGATGGTCATTGTTACGATGCGTGCTGGACACGTCAGGCACCAGGACCGAAGCACTTGCCTCAGCTGCTCAGTCACTGGGGATGGGAGCCTAAGGCTTCAGGGGCAGAGTCCGTGTTCTCCAAACAATAAATTCTGCGAGGAAGGTGGCCCTTGTGCTTTTTGTTTGTTTGTTTTGGTTTTGTTTTGTTTTGTTTTTTTGCCCAGACTGTCTCCTTTTAAGGTCCTGGCATTGCGCTCCTTCAAGCTCCCATCCTGTCAGTGATGTGGGATTTGAGGAGCATCTGAGTGTATCAGGCGTCTTCCAAGAATACTTAGAACTGGAAAGGATCTTAAGCATTTGTCCACATCCCTCATTTCTGTGCATGAAGAAAGGGAAGCTCAGTAAGGAAACAGATCTGCTTAAGGTCACAGGGAAGTAGTACGTCCCGGCACCAGTCCGGCACAGCAGAGGCAGCAGACAGGGATTTTCTTTGTTTCTTTTACTCCTCCCCTCTCCCTTCCCCTTCCCTTCCTTTCCCTTTCCTTTTCCCTTCCTTCCATTTTATTCTACCTAGCACCAGTTGCCCTCTCCATTCCTTTGGCAGTAAGGCCTCAATTTTTCCTGGATGCCCCCTCTTCTCCCTTCTTTGTCCTTATGATCCATGTTGAGCTGCTCCCTCTTAGGGAGCTTCAGAAATGACCAGATAATCCAGGCAGAGCCGATCAGAGACATGTATCTTCATGTCCACGGTGATGGGCTGAAAGTAGGCATATAGCCCAGGCTGGGTCAAGAACAGTTAATGAGAATCTGCTCTAAAGCCTTTTCTGGAATTACAAGGATGGACAGGCTATCTTTGTGCTAGGATTGCTGAAGAGCTAGGCTGGAAGTCAGGAGATGCTGGTGACCATCCTTGCCATTGTATGTGGATAGTCATCTTGAGAATAAAGCCTGCACAAAGGAAAGTATGTAGGAAGATACAGATGTCGTTGAGTGCCTTGATCGAGCCATACGTGAAGCTAGCACCATTCCTAGAATGTGCAAAGAATTTTTTTTTCAGTCAATACCTTTTGTTCCTCTCCTTTGGCTAATTGGGTTTCTGACACCAGCTTTAAAAAAAAGAAATCCTAACTGATGCAGTCTCCTGACTTCTCTTTTAGGGCTTTGCCCCTTGCATTTGTGAATTTAGAACTTACTGGCAGAGACTTCAGGGCCCCATTCTTTTTTATAAGAACACTAGAGCTTTCCATCATTTCTCCTTAGTAGTATCCTCTGTAGTCTGAATATAATAGGACTTTCCTGACATCAGATGAATAGATAGCAATTCCCTGAGAAATTCCAGTGGGTCAGGATGATGCTTAGGTGAATTAACACCTTTTTTCCTAAAACTGACTAATATTTGTCAGTCCCTTCAACTTGAAAGGGAGCAGAACTACCAGGCAGATGTTGCCCAGAGATAAATCGCATTGTAACTCCTGAATGGCTGTCTGGGTCTCAGCTGCTAGCTACATGCCCCTCATTTTCACAAGTAAGGGAGGAATTGTTTTTCCTTAAGTGTGTTCCTTACATTCAACATGAGGAGCCTCGGCTCTGTCTCTTTTCCAGAAACAGCAGCTATCTGCAAAATTGGAGTGAAGGGTCAGGATTCTAGGGCGGCTGTGTTTTCAGAGGATAAGGCATAAAGCCAGGCAGTGTGGCCATCCCTCCTCCCAAACCTCTGGGAGAGAACAAAGGCTCAGAAAGCAATGAATGAATGGTCTTAAGCTTTTATTGTTTTATTGAACAAAATTGTGTTGGGACTTGATAATCCAACTACAGCATTTAAGGGCGGCCATAAATCACCATTATCTGAGAGAGGAAAGTGGAAGCTTAGGGTTGGCAGGTAAGAAGGGGACTCGGTGAGAACCGCGCGTGGTTCCAGAAGGACGGTGGGTCTCTGGGCCGCCGTGAGCCGAGTACCAGTTCTGCTCATGCAAATTACCAGCCTTGTGTTCCCAGGGAATTGGTGTTGTTTAAGTAAGCCCTTGCAAAAAGGTACAATTCTTTTTAAATTTTTTTTAAGTTTTTAAATCCAGTGTCATTAACCTATGGGGTGGTACTAGTTTTGGGTGTTCGCATAGTGATTCAGCCCTTCCATCCATCACCCCGGGCTCGTCACAGGGGCGTCCTCCCCACCACCTGCTTCACCCATCCCGCTTCCCACCCACCTCCCCTCCGGTGACCATCAGTGTGTTCGTTTTTATTAAGTCCATAAGTTGTAAGGATAAGAATCAGGTTTCAAAGTTGAGTTATAGTGACTGTAATGAACAAGCCGTCAAGTCTCCAAGGATATCTGCGGGTTTTGAAAACAGCCAGAAGCTTCCGATTCTGGGTAGGATGGGGTCGGGGGGCGCTGGAAAACACAACCCCGTGCCTCTCTGACTGAACAGAGCTATAAAAACTGGGCCTGTGGTGTGGATCAGCTTTTGAGGACTCTGAAAGTACAAAGTAGTAGGCAGAATGGAGTGGAGACTTTAAATGGTTGGTACCACAGGATCCTTGGGAAGCTTGACCTTGTTTCTGTAGACATTCTGTAACCTGGACTCAGAGTAGCCCCCAAATCAGGATGGGGGCCCGTGCTGTAGGTCAGGCTCCAGAACGGGAGCGGGGACTGGTGTGGCAGCGGCAGGGAAATTCTGTTTGGGGAAGCTGAGGTCCCAGGCCAGCGAGGCAAGTACTTGCTCTTTCCCTCTATTCCCATATTGCCATGGGAGTATTCAGCCAAGTGAGGAAAACAAAGCCTCGCTCCCTGGATGGAGGACCCAAATAGAAGCAAGGAGTCCAAAAGGTACTGCAAGACCTCAGAAGGGTAGGAGCATGGGGGAGATGCCTTCGTAATGTTGGTGGAGCCCCTGGGCTCATTGCTGACCTGCCCGTGTGTGGACGTGGGTCTTCACAGTGAAATGGCCCCACTGGCTAGCTCCGGACTGACTATGGTGGCTCACACAAGAGCTGACTACACATAGGACTGCAGACCCTTTGAAAATGGAGGTGACATTGAACCTGTAAGCCATACGGGGCACTGGTCTCAATCAGTCAGTAGTCCCCTAAATGGAATGTGGTCTCAATCACACAGAGTCAGTAGTCCACTAAAACAGAAATATCAACATTCTTCATAAGATTTAAATAACATTCAGTCTCATAATGTAACATGAGGATACAATCCAAAATAACTCAGTCTACGAAGAACCAGGAAAACCTCAGCTTGCTTGGGAAAAGACCCTCAGATGTCAACTCCCCAATGACACAAATGTTGGAATTATCTGAAAAAGACATTCGGGCAGCTATGACTAAACTGCTCTGATCTGCTCTGATAGGCACACACTCTTGAAATGAATGGAAAAGTGCCAGCAAAGAGAAGAAGCTATAAAGAAGAGCCAAATGGAAGTTGTAGACCTGAAAATTCGACAAAAATTAAAAAGCTTCCTGGAAGGATGTAAGAGTCAAATGGAAATAAGGGAAGAGTCTGTGAACGCCCAGACACATCAGTGAAAATTACCCAATCTGAGCCACAGAGACACGATTCTTTTTTTTTAAAGATTTTATTTATTTGACAGAGAGAAACACAGCCAGAGAGGGAACACAAGCAGGGGGAGTGAGAGAGGGAGAAGCAGGCTTCCCGCCGAGCAGGGAGCCCGATGTGGGACTCGATCCTGGGTCTCCGGGATCATGACCTGAGCCGAAGGCAGTCGCTTAACCAACTGAGCCACCCAGGTGCCCCAAGAGACACGATTTTGAAAAACCGAGCACATTTGCACAGGTAGTACCAAAATGTGTACCATTCACACTGTAAATAGGAGAATGTGGGAAGTGGAAAAATATATCAGATAATCGCTGAAAACTTTCTCCCGCCACCAAAACCACATAAACCTGCAAAACTTTGATGAACCCCAAACAGGATAACCCCCAAAACATCTTCCCCAGATACATCATAAACTTTAGAAAAATTCAAGATGAAGGCGGACAAAGAGGGAGTAGGAGGTACAGGTTTCCAGTCACGAAAAGAGTGAGTCAGGGGAATAAAGACACAGCATAGAGAGCATAGTCAGTGTTGTATGGTGACAGAGGGTAGCTACATTTGTGAGCACACCACAGAGCCTTGGAATCACTGTGCTGTACACCTGAAACCTGTAACACTGTGTGGTAGGTATGCTTCAATTTAAAAAGAAATATTTGAGAGAGAACGAGTAAGTGGGAGAGAGAGAAGCAGACTCCCACTGAGCAGGGAGCCCAGTGCAGAGCTCAATCCCAGGACCCTGACTGATCCACCCGGGCACCCCTAAAAAAATTTTTTTTAAGTAAAATAAAAATCTTGAGCCAGAGAGAGGAAAAGTATATTATTTATAAGGCAACAAGTTGAGTGACTGAATTGCTCATCAGAAACTAGAGGGGCTAAAAGGAAGAACACTATTTTTTTAAAAAAGATTTTATTTATTTGACAGAGAGATCACAAGTAGAGAGAGAGGAGGAAGCAGGTTCCCTGCTGAGCAGAGAGCCCAATGTGGGCCTCCATCCCAGGACCCTGAGATCATGACCTGAGCTGAAGGCAGAGGCTTTAACGCACTGAGCCACCCAGGCGCCCTGGAAGAATAGTATTTTTAACATGAACAAAAAGGACTGTCAACTCAGAATTTGCTATATAGAAAAAATATCTCTCAAGAACAGTGGTGAGAGATATACATTCTTACATGAGGGAAAAACAGGACAATCAGTTGCCAGCAGAACTTCTCCAAAAAAATTGCTAAAGGAAATTTTTTTTTTATTGTTACTAAAATTTTTTTTTCCAGTGTTTCAAGATTCATTCCCCATTCCCCACACCCAGTGCTCCCCGCTTTAGGTGTCCCCAGTACCCACCACCAGGCTCTCCCATCCCTCCCCCCCCCTCCAAGTCCCTCAGTTTGTTTCTGTGTTCAAAGTCTCTGTTGTTTCGTTTCCCTTCCTAGATTACCCTAGTTCCCATTTGCTTTCCTTCTGCCACTGTCCTCCAGTTTACCCCTCATGCACCGCAAGTAAGTGAAACCATGCGATACTTGACTTTCTCTTCTTGGCTTATTTCACTCAGCATAATCTCTTTCAGTCCAGTCCATGTTGCTACAAAAGTTGGATATTCATCCTTTCTGACGGAGGCATAGTATTCCATTGTATATATGTACCACATCTTCTTTATCCATTCATCTGTTGATGGGCACCT
>PITA01023389.1:9845-28386 GCA_004023965.1 Spilogale gracilis
AAAAAAAAAAAAAACAAGATGAAATCAGAAAGGGAGACAAACCATAAGAGTCTCTTAATCATAGGAGACAACTGAAGGTTGCTGGAGGGGAGGGAGGGTTTGGTCACTGGATGATGGGCATTAAGGAGAATATGTGATGTAATGAGCACTGGGTATTCTATAAGACTGATGGATCACTGAACTCTACTTCTGAAACGAATAATACATTATATATTAATTGAACTTAAAAAAAAAGATGTGATGTGTGTGTACACACCCACACACATAAAAGAATATCACTCAGCCATAAAAAATAATGAAATCTTGTCATTTGCAACAACATGCATGTAGCTGAGAATATAATACTAAGTGAAAAAAGTTAATCAGAGAAAGACAAATAACATATGACTTCACTCATATGTGGAATATAAGAAACAAAGTAAACAAAGGAAAAGAAAAGAGACAAACCAAGAAACAGACTCTTAGCTATAGAGAACTTATGGTTACCAGAGGAAAAAGGGGATCGGAGGTTGGGTAACATAAATGATGAGAATTAATGAGTATATTTATCACAATGGGCACAGCATAACGTATAGCACTGTTAAATGACTACATTGTAGACCTGAAACTAACAAAGCACTGTATGTTAACTATACTGAAATTAAAATCAAACTTTAAAAATGGGTTATTTTGGGGGCACCTGGGTGGCTCAGTTGGTTAAGCTACTGCCTTCAGCTCGGGTCATGATCCCGGAATGGGGCTCCCTGCTCAGCAGGAAGACTGCTTCTCCCACTCTCACTCCCCCTGCTTGTGTTCCCTCTCTTGCTGTGTTTCTCTCTGTCAAATAAATAAATAAAATCTTTTAAAAAATAAAAATAAATAAAAATGGGTTATTTTTCATTAATATAAACATTTCACAAATATTAAGGAAATATGGCCTTTGTTAAGTATTTTTGCAAATATTTAATCTTATTCTGTTGCTTTCTTGCCTTTTTTAAAGGCTTGCTTTTTTGGGTCTTTTGAGAGCAGTTTTTAACTTTGATAAAGTTCAGGTTATCATGTTCTTTCCTTTTGTGGTTATTGATTTTGCATTTGATCTAGTAAACCCTTGCCCAGCCAAATATTATAAAGATATTTTCTTGTTTCATACTAGGAGTTTCATATTTTTAGCTTTTACATTTAGGCCTATAACTGATCTCAAGCCATCATCTTTATATGGTTTGTTGTGTCAAGTTTCCTTACTTTTCCAAATGGTCATCTAGTTTCCAGTACCATTTGTTGAAAATACATTCCTTTCTCCTATTGAATTAAATTGGCACACTTCACATAATCATTTATTTGGAAAGAATGTCTATTTCTGAATTCTCTTGTTCCACTGAATTTTATTTTCAAAACAAAAATATATTTTCTCAGTTTTTAAAATCATAATAAACGACCTTCAAGTTATTTTTTAAAAATTATTTGGCTATTCTAGGTGTTTTGTATTTCTATATAAATTTTAGCATCAGCATGACATTTTCTTTTTAAAATTGTATTTATTTATTTGACAGAGAGAAACATAGCTAGAGAGGGAACACAAGCAGGGGTAGTGCGAGAGGGAGAAGCAGGCTTCCTGCCAAACAGGGAGCCCGAGACAGGGCTTGATCCTGGGACTCCGGGATCATGACCTGAGATGGAGACAGACACTTAACGACTGAGCCAACTACGAGCCCCAGGATAGAAAAAGGAAAAAGGATATCTTCTGGGATTTCATTGAAATTATATTAAATCTATAGAACAATGTAAGGAAAATTGACATTTTACTAAGTTGAGTCTTCCTACATATCTATATGGCATATTACATCTCTGTGGCATATTACATAATTTACTTGTAACTTTTACAAGTGACATTATAATAATTATTTAAATTTTCTCAGCAATGTTTTGTTTTCAGTGCTGAAGTCTGTAAACCTTTTGCTAAACTGACCTTTTTGTATTATATGCTATTGTAAATGATGTTGGTATTTTCATCTTATTTTCCAATGTTTTATTATATAAGTACAACTCCTTTATGAACCTTCTTGATCTTTATTACTGAACACTCATTGAATTTATGTATTATATATTATAGTTTTGTTGTATATTATGTAGGATTTTCTAAGTAAATAATTGCTTCATTTTCAAATGGTGGTATCTTACTTTTTTTTCCTTAGTATACATCTTTTTAATTTCATTTTTGGCATTTTTAAATTTTCTTGTATATCTAACGATCATGAACATATATGTATTTTCCTCTAATACTGAGGGGAAAGCATTATGTCTTCTACCATTATGTATGATTTTAGCTATAGATTGTTGTAGAAGACTTCTGACAAGGGAAATTTTTCTCCAGTTTTATTTGCTGAGAGGTTTTATTTTGTTTTGTTTACCATGAACAGGTATTGAGTTTTGTTAAATACTTTTTCTTCCTCTATTAAGATTTATAATTTCCTCAGATGTCTTCTGTAACTGTAGTACATAAATTATTTCTTTTGATTTTGAACTAAACTGATATTCATTGTGTGAATCCTCATGTAGCTTGAGGTGCTATCCTTTTAATGTACTCTTTAATTTGATTTGCTAATTTATTATGGTAAGCCTTTTTATATATCTATACTTAAAATGCCTGTGTCAGGTTAATAGGACTAAGATTATGAGGACAATACAAAACAAAGTTAAAAATTAATATATGCCCTCTTCTACTGTTCTGGAATACCCTATGCAGTGTTTTCTTTGTCTGTGTGCTTGTTTTCTTAAACATATGATACTTAAATATGTTTCTTTCCTCCACAGCACTGATAGTTTAGTTAATCTTTTCTTAACCCAGGAAAATACCTGAATTTTGGTTAATTCTTTCGCTTCATTGGTCCATATCCAATTCCATCATTTTCCTGGAGAAGGTCCACATTTTTTAAGGATTTTTCTGTTACAAATCAGTTTATGAAGTTTTCTTATGTTTATCCTATTGGATAGACCCATGAATATGTATAATTTGAAAGTAAAAATATAAAATATCTGTATTCATGAACCTCTTCTAGGTTTTAAGGAACAATCCCTCCATGTGACCTTAAAAATCTAGGTATATTATAAAAATCAAGCAATAGTTTCAATCATTTCTGAAAAGACAGCACATCACTGTCACTACTTTAATATTCAGTTTTCTATTTTGTTTTTTTAGTTTTTTTTAGTTTAGCTTTTAGTTTTTAAATTTTAATTTGTTTCTATGCATGATACTCCAAATTCCAAAAGAATAGAGAGCTTCATTTTTAATTGAAGTATTTTAAAACATCATTAGTGCTTATTTAATTTACCAAATTCAAGATAAAAATATTTAAATGATAATACCCCAGGGCGCTTGGGTGCCTCTATCATTAAGTGTCTGTCTTCAGCTCAGGTCATGATCCCAGGGTCCTGGGATGGAGCCCCGCATCGGGATTGCCTACTTGGCAGGAAGCCTGCTGCTCCCTCTCTCACTCCCCTTGCTTATGTTCCCTCTCGTGCTGTGTTTCTCTCTGTCAAATAAATAAATAAAATCTTCAAAAAAATGATAATACTCAATGTTTGCCAGCATTTAATAAATGGTCATTATTGTTATCAATCTACATCTTTCTTATTTAAAAGTTAAATAGCATAGTTACAATTTGAAGTTGAGTGAAAGAAGCAAAGTTCTGAATGAAGATACATCATAGACTCATTAAGTACAATACAAAGGCTGATTTAGCTGAATCAAACCCTGCCAGTTCTCTCAGGAAAGTGATGTCGGGTAAAAGTTTTAAGGTGGATTATTTCATTAAAGTGGATTTAACAGACATTTGCACATAGGCTAAATTTGAAAAATAAATATATTTGGATAAATAGTCTATCTGAAGAATGGATGACAACGCATACACTAAAATGAGAAAATCAGTGTACAAATCTGTACCTTGAGAATATAGAAAAGTGATAGTAAATATTTTGTGTTAAGGACTATGTGTAGACAGATTTTTTTCCATTTAATCTCCAAATAACATATAAATACTTTTATTTCATTTATACCAATGTGGAAATTAAGATTCAAAGAAATATAATGAACTACTCTAGTTTTCTTGCCTGCTACCCATTAAACAAAAGAGATTGGAACATGCAGATAAACTTTTCAGATTCCATTTAAAATGCTCAAGATTTCTTTTATGCTACCAAATAAATTTTCCTGAAAGTAAGCTATTAAGTAATTTGGAAGTTAAATGCTTACCAGAATAATAATTTTCATAAATGTTGTCAATAAATATACTTCCCTTCATGTTTACTTACGCCTTCTGTAAATACCAATCTCTAAATTGAACTATAAACATGACTCATTTAAAATTTATTTAATATGCAAATTATGTAAGACTTTATTGATTTCTAAATTATTCACTATACTGAAATTCAATGACATATGCATGTGTAAGATTACAGAATCTTGAGCTATACCAAAACTTAAAAATGAAATAGTTCAACACCTTCATTTTAGTAATGATGGAAAAATACTATTTAAAATTTTATTTTTCTTAAATATAAGATCTAGTGTGCATGTCTGAGTACACACACATACACACACACACACACACACACACACACACATACATTTTTATTCTAACCTCAGATGGTGATGTGATCACTCTCATTATCTCAAGAGACAATAAAAAAATAAATAACAAAATTGAACTTAATGTTTAGGGAGAACCAGAACAATCAGGTGTCTCTCTCCAAGTAGAGAAGACTGCTGGTATTACATAGGGATTTTGAGAAGCATAAGAGTGAACAGACTTTCAGAGATAAATGATTTAAGATCAATTGCAAACATGTGATACTTGTGTAAGATTGTTACTGACTAACACTCCAAATAATGGGTACTGGAATGGGTGTGTTTCTGATTGGCAGAGTTTTAGAAATGAAAGGCTGAAATGGATTGCTTGCAAAGCATTTTTACTGAGACAAGTTTTTCTTCATCATTTCTAGGAATTTAAAAGCAGTCTGATGATACTTGTTACAATAGCTACAAAATAATGCATTTTTTCTTTGAATACTAGAATTATTATTTTTGTTATTATTATTAGATCTTTTCTGTTGTTTTTTACTCAACAAATGCTGCAGGAGATATCAATAAAACTTCTCTAGATCTGTTGATTTCCCCTGAACATGAGATTTTATTTATAAGGATTCATTTATTTTGCTTGGGTATCCATCAGAATTTTCCACTGTATTTTTATCTTTTAATATTTTTTTTTACTGTTAGGATGTGACTGTGTAGAAACCATTAAAATCTGAGGGGCACCTGGGTAGCTCAGTCAGTTAGGCATCTGCTTTTGGCTCAAGTCACTATCCCAGAATGCTGGGATCAAGCCCCACATCAGGCTCTCCCTCAGTGGTGAGTCTACCTCTCCATCTCCCTCAGTGATCTCTTTCATTTTCACTCTCTCTCAAACAAATAAATAAAATTTTAAAAAAATTGATTCACATACATTGAACAACCGTGAAACCAACAAATATTCCTAGAAATTCAATTAAATTAATAAAATAAAATGAAATTGAAACCATGACCTGGATTGTTTAAGCCTGAATAAATAAAGAGATCCCAAAGGTACTGGGAGCTCATCTAAATAAACAGGTAACTTATTCTTTGAGCTTGGATATACTTACACATACTTTAGTGTTGATACAGGTATAACATGAAGTATTAACAGTGACTCAAGTCCCACCTCCTCAGTAGGCCAAAAGAAAATTTGAGGCCAAGCTATTATCTGTAATCACTTGGGCTGAGGCATTCAAGTCTCAATCTATATAATGTATCATGTCAAAGTGAGATATTTTTGATGTCAACCAAATTTTTCCAACTCCGGCTCATATTGATGGTATCAGTATCCTTAGAAACCAACTCCATCAATTAGTACGTATACCCCTCAGAAGAGTGTTATACCTTCATAAACTTTGTAAGGAGGAATTATCTACTGTATATATTTTCTATGCTAGGAATAGACTAATATCGTTGCAGAACAATTAGCTCTGAGTAGGTATAAAAGATTCTGATTCCTATATAAGAAAACAAACAAACAAACAATAACAACAACAACAAAAAAAACATAGGAAATGTGATCAAGGTAACTTAAAAGAGCTGTATATTATCTCTGGAGGTTGCAGTAGTAAATGCACAACACTACATCCTAAGTACATTTATTTTTAGTTATAGAAATAGCTCACTTAAAATTTCTAGTCTTTTTTTAAATTTTTGGAATTAGATTTATATTATTACTAAAAAGAGACTACATGTACAAATGATTCATGGAAAATATGGTTGCATTTGGACTAATGCCCTTGATCATGGCTATAGTTGTGTCAATACTGTCCTCAATGTACAGTAATAAGTACCATTTTGACATCACATAAGGCAATTTACTTATTCATTAGAATATCCACAGTCATGGGGTGCCTGGGTGGCTCAGTTGGTTAAGCGACTGCCTTCGGCTCGGGTCATGATCCCGGAGACCTGGGATCGAGTCCCACATTGGGCTCCCTGCTCGGCGGGAAGCCTGCTTTTCCTTCTTTCACTCCCCCTGCTTGTGTCCCCTCTCTGGCTGTGTTTCTCTCTGTCAAATAAATAAAATCTTTATAAAAAAAAAGAATATCCACAATCAAAATTCATTTTAATAGCATCTATTTCAAATACTGCTATTATGTGCATTTGCAAAGGATTTGGCAAGATAGGACCTATTAAACAAATTTTCAAAATGATTACACCATTACTAACTGGGAGAACTGATTAAATAGGTAGGGAGATTACTGTCTCTAGGAAATCTTGAATTAACAAACACATTATACTGATAAATAAACATAAAAGATTAAGTCAAACATAAATGAGCTAAAGCCAGTAAATGTAAAATATCTAATCAAAAATAATAAGAGTTACATAAAGGAGTTTATAACATATAAAATATCTATATTAAAAAAAAAAGATTTTATTTATTTGACAGAGAGAAACACAGCCAAAGAAGGAACACAAGCAGGGGGAGTGGAGTGAGAGAGGGAGAAGCAGGCTTCCCGCCAAGCAGGGAGCCCGATGTGGGGTTCTATCCCGGGTATCCGGGATCATGACCTGAGCCGAAGGCAGTCACCTAACCAACTAAGCCACCCAGGCGCCCCAAAATATCTATATTCTAGGCTTCTTGAGTGAAAGCTGTCTATTTCATATGTTTGTTTGTTTCACAGTTCCGGGTAAATAGGGACAATCCATGGGACATCTGGAGAAGCCTGCAGAACCTAAATTCAAGATCTTTAGCTTTCCAATTCTTTCCAATTCTTATTGGATAGGTGATGTCATTTTAATTGTGAAACAGTAACAAAAGTACTAATTTCTAATTTAAGCATTATAATGGTAGTTCACAACTTTCTAGCAAGGCTTATAAGCAGTTTTTTTCTTGATGACTTTTCTAGTATACTAGGTCATTCAATTTTAGTTGGTGTGAGCCTTTTTATTAAAATCAATCTCTTTCTCTTTCTCTGTTTCTCCATGTCTCTGTCTCTGTCTCTCTCTCTTATAGACAGAAAGCCAGATAGATAAACAGATACACAGATGGAGATAGATATCATCAATATACTTACATTTCCTAGTGATTCTATGGAGACCCCTATAACTAATACAGATTTTAGTGCCAAAAATGGTTCTAGAGGAATGAAATCCTAAGGATCAGTTTTCTGAATTGATTCTGGACTTTCTGAAATTTGTTCTCTGTCTAGTCTTATTAGAATCAAAGCAACTAATGACCATATTTCTAGTAGTTCAAAAAGCACTTATAGCTCATGACATTATGTGGCCAAATACCACCATTGGATATCTGTAATCAAGTACTTATAAGTCAGAGTTTTCCGGGACACTGCATGTGTTCTGAGTCAGCCACCCATATATGTTGCCATATCTTCCACTGACAGGAATCACACGTCCATAAATCAAGAGGTGGAAATGGGAGTGGCATCACTCATTGTTACCTCTGGTGATCCAATAGCAATTTTTTTTTCCCATTCTGTCCTCATGACTTTATGCTTTTTTGGTCTAGAGGTATAAATTAAAAAGTGTGAAATATTTCCATATTTCCAAATGTGTCCAGAGACACAACAATGATTCCATTAAATTATAAAATTAATTAAATTACAAAATAAATTAAAATTGTGGCCCAAACATCTTGTGCTCCTTATTCCCCCTGAATCAACAGGCAAAAAAGGAAGTTAGTGTGCTCTGGAGTGACTGATACTGACTATAAAGGAAAAATTTTGCCTTTACTCCTCAGTGGAAGTGAGGAAGAGTTTTTGGAATAGAAAAGATTCTTTATGACATCTCTTAATACTAACCATGCCCTATGAAGAAAATCAGTGCAGACTTACAATAATTAAATTCAAACAAGACTACTAATGGACTAGCCCCTTCAGGTATGAAGGTCTGGATTATCCCAACAGGTAAAGATCCATGACCAACTGAGAGAACCGCTGAAGGCAAAGAAAATACAGAATGGGTAGTGGAAGAACACTGTTATAAATGTCAGCTATGACCACATACAGAAAGGAGTACTTTAATGCTATAAGTATTTCTTGTGAATATGTACATATGTACATCAAACATCTTTGTTTTCTTCTCTTTTTTATCCCTTATATAACATAAAATGAACTGACTTCACATAATAGTATTTAAGTATTGTTAACTTTGCATCATAATTTTTATAAGATATCATGAAGAAGAATAAACATCATCTAAAGGCTTCCGTCCTCTTCTAGGAAAAGAGTTAGTTTGTTTTCAGTTGAACACAGACAGTTTTGCCACGCTGGGTCAAATTATTACCTTGTTATTGTCTTTATTTGAAATGTGGTTTAAGGAGATGTGTATAGGCACTAAACTGACAAGGGGTGGATTTGTGGTGGTTAATTTTATGTGTCAACCTGACAATGGTATGGTGCGTAGATTGGATCAAATACCAGTCAAGATGTTGCTGTGAAAGTATATTGTTAGGTATGATTGAAATTTAAATCAGCAGACTTTGAATAAAGATATGATCCTTCATAATGTGGGAGTGCTTTATTCAATCAAGTTTGGATGACTTATAAGAAAAACACCGATATTCCCCTCGGAAAAAGGAATTCTGTCTCAAGATAATCTTTGGACCACATCAACTCATCCCTGAGTCTCCAGTCTACTTGCTAGCCCTGTAAATTTCAGATTTGCCAACCCTAAAAATCACATATTCATGTGAGTCAATTCTTCAGAATTAATGTCTCTCTATCTCTAGACACACACACACACACACACACACACACACACACACACACACACACACCCCTCTTACTGGTTCTTGCCAAATATCTATGAAATAAAATATAGCTTCTTTTTTTCCCCCATAAATTGATTAGAAGCGGGTGTCATCGCTTTTATTTATTTATTTATTTGTTTGTTTGTTTATTTATTTATTTTAGAGATCTAATGTAGTAATTGAGTTATGGGATCCAAGCTATTGTATTTATCTTCACTTAAGCTATGCATAATTTATTGGTGCTTAGTGATACATTTTGCACAATTTACAACTAAATAAAAAGTTTAAACTAAAATAAAATAAACCGTAAAGGATCTTTACATATACAATGTGATTTTATTTTAGATTATACAATTTACTCAATTTTTTTCCTAAAAATTTAAATTATAAGACAGAAATAACAGTAGTGCATTAGATAAAAGAAAAAAGAAGAGTGAATGTTGAGAAGATACAAACTACAAAAAAAAAAAGAAAGAAGATAATGAGAAACTAAGAAAGAGAAGACAAAGAGATGACTAAGGTCAAATAATTACAGTTAAAAGACTAACATAGTAAGAGAAACAATTTGCAATGAAGGAAACATACTCTAAAACATCTGTACCTGTTCTCAGTTTCCGCTACCCTGGTTCAGTGGCTCAGAGTATTTCCCAACTATCTATTATTAGTGTTTTTTTCTCATAGTACCTAACTTTGGGATAGACTGGAAACATGCAACAATCACTGCAAGGCTCCATGGTATTTTAACCAATGGTAAATCTACAATACTTAGAAATTTACATAATTTAGAAATGTACAATATTTAAAATAATGCTGCCTGTATTACTTTCCCATTGCAACACACACACACACACACGCACACACACATACACACACACACACACACACCAGTTATGTAAACCTCAGCCCTCTTAAATTCAACAGCTTAAAAACTTTAAACCTTTTAAGACCAGAGTATAAACTCAGTTGATTCGGTTGTATCCTCTGTCATGTACATCATGCCATGATTTCTATTGTGTTATGATGAATAAAAGACACTAGCATCTCAGTCCCCTTCTTTCTTCCTTATAGTCCCAGATATGTCCTTCCCAAATGGACAGTGTTAAGGATATCTTAGAAAATACAGTGCTGAAAAGGTGAATAAGAGCAATAATAAGAAATGCATGTGACAGACAAATGCTATTCTTTGTATCATAGTTTTATATGTAACTTTTTTTTCTGATAATAATGGTGATGGTTTGAAAGGGGAAAAGATATGGCACCCAGATGGCTCAGTTGGTTAAGCATCTGACTCGATTTCAGCTCAGGTCATGATTTTAGGTTCACACGAGGCATGGAGCCTGCTTAAGATTCTCTCCCTCCCTCTTCCCTCTGCCAACTCCCACTCTCTCTCTCTCAAGAAAAGGGAGGGAATGAGGAGAAATAGGAGATTATAAAATATAATGTTTAAAGAGGCTTAATATAGTTTAAACAGGATGCTGTTTTATATATTAGCTCATTTAATACTTGCAGAAGGAAAATATCATCTGTAATTTACAATGAAGAAGCTAAAAATTAGAATAATAAATTATTTAATACTACATAAAATCTGTGATCTAAATAAACTATTATTCACAAATCCAAATATTACACTTTCAAATAT
This sequence comes from Spilogale gracilis, assembly GCA_004023965.1. Taxonomy (NCBI): domain Eukaryota; kingdom Metazoa; phylum Chordata; class Mammalia; order Carnivora; family Mephitidae; genus Spilogale; species Spilogale gracilis. The sequence continues at coordinate 20,793 of PITA01023389.1, forward strand.
CTATGTGAATGTGGAAGTCAAAGTCTCAGAAAATTACCCCTGTAATCTACTTCATTCCATGTTTCTGTATCTTTGAAGAGATTGATTGAAGTTCCTCTGACTGTGTGTGGCATAAAAATAAAAGTTTCCTCAAACAATGTTTAAGGGTGTAGTAAATTACAAACCAAACTGAGCTGAGAGAATTTAATTTTACACTAGTAAAATAATCAATGAGATGAAACATACTTCATAAAGAGAGCCAAGCTGGGACACCTGGGTGGCTCAGCTGGGTAAGTGTCTACCTTTGGCTCAGGTCATGATCCCAGGGAGCTGGGATAGAGTCCCACATCATGCTCCTTGCTCAGTGGGAGCCTGCTTCGCCCTCTGCCTGCTGCTCTCCCTGCTTGTGTGAGCACTCTCTCTCTCTCTCTGACAAATAAAAGCAAAAGGAAGAAGGAGGGAGAAAGAGAAAGAAAAGAAAGAAAAGAAAGAAAGGAAAGAAAGGAAAGAAAGAAAGGAAAGAAAGAAAGGAAGGAAGGAAAGGAAAGGAAAGGAAAGGAAAGGAAAGGAAAGGAAAGGAAAGGAAAGGAAAGGAAAGGAAAGGAAAGGAAGAAAGAAGGGAGGGAGGAAAGAAGGGAGGGAGGAAAGGAAGGAGGGGAAAGAAGGAAGGAGGGAGGGAGGGAAGGAAAGAAAGAAAGAAGGAAAGAAAAGAAAAAAAGAAAAGAAAAGAAAAAAGAAAAGAAAAGAAAAGAAAAGAAAAGAAAAGAAAAGAAAAGAAAAGAAAAGGAGGGAGGAAGGACTCAAGGAACCAAGGAAAAATCATTGACAAAGTACAGGGGATTTATTTAGTGAAAGACAGTATTTGAAGTGCTTAGGAGATCAGATGATGTTTCAATACTAGGTCTTGGTAGATGCCAGATAAGTTTGCCTTGTCTATTAGTGGCAAAATGGTCAAAATAAAACCCAAACTAAAATTCTATCTGTTTCACAACCTCAGTATAAAAAGATCATCTTTCTGGGAAGTTCAACAGCAAAGTTATATGGAAAACACTGATGGTTTGACCATCTCTGAGTCAATTACCTGAGCCAGGAAGATAAAGTAAATGGATTGGCCTGTCTTGGTCTGTTTATTCACTACTCTGATAAGACACCATGTTTATAATGACACAAATTCAACCCTCTTCTTATTCAATTAGAAAAAGTAGTTCTATTATGAGAAGAAGAGAAAAGGACAGCTATTAGACAGACAAAAATCAACAGATATCCATAATTCCAAGTTTGCAAAGTCTGGTTCTCCTCTAGGCTCTAAATAAGATAGCGTAAGCTTTTGTATTTTAGGACTCTTTTTACCTTGAATTTAGTCCTCTACTACTGGCAGTGCCCATGGTACATACAGCTAGAAGTTAATGATACCATTCATTGACACAGAAACAGATGTTTTGTGTGAATGGTAGGCAGAGGGTATGGGTAGTGGAAGCAGGATACCTATGAGCTTAACTTACTATCTGTATTGTATATTAAAATTTTTTTAAAGATTTTATTTATTTGACAGACAGAAACACAGCCAGAGAAGAAACACAAGCAGAGGAAGTGAGAGGGAGAAGCAGGCTTCCCGCCAAGCAGGGAGCCCGATGTGGGACTCGATCCCGGGTCTCCAGGATCATGACCTGAGCCGAAGGCAGTCTCTTAACCAACTGAGTCACCCAGGCACCCTGTGTATTACAATTTAAGAAGCAAGACTAGTCACTAAATCTAGGGGGAAGCTATGTTAGCCTTCACATTTTTTCTGGAAATGAGATATAATGGATAATTTTGTTTTTAATTAAAAACGAACTTTTTTTACATATAGTGCCTCATTTAGACACCAAATGTCATAGTATGCCAGTTCTTATTACCTGTTCAAATTTTTCTTCCCCCTTCCTCTATGCAGGATATGTGGAAAGGTCAAAGATACCAGACAATCAACATTACTCAGGGCCAATTTAATTCCTCTCTCAGTCAAATTAAGTTAGACGGAGATGGTATTTAAATTATTCTACTATCTAAGAGGCAAACAGATGTATAACCAGTAAAGAGTAGATTTGGCCATAGTTTTTAAAATATACTAGTTGTTAATAATATTTTTGTTGGCAAAAACATCAAATAAGAATATAAACATCCCTCTCTATATTAAAACTTATCTTGTAGTGCATATTGGAAATAGAGGAAATAAATAATTTTTAGTGAATCACAGAATGTCAATTTTAAATAATTAAAAAATACTGTTTCCCTACTTTTACCAATGTCTTCAGAAAGATATCCTTTACAACTAAATCATTTCAACTTGAAAGATTTTAACCTATAAGGCAAAGAGTTCTAGAATAGTTTAAAACCTATTTTTTCTTTTCAATGAGCGTATCAATCATGTCTAATTTAAATATAAGACAAATAATATATAATATATTCTCTTAGGCATGTGTATTGTGTGGACATGCACATTCCATAAGGGAATAGAGGTAGATTTTTTGCTTATGTAGGACTGACCAGATGAGACCACTGTCCACACTATCACTTGACAAAGAGCAAATTTACTCAGGAGAATAACAGTAACCCCCACTTCTATCTCTCACATACTTTTTTCCTGTGTTCTAAAAGCAAGAAAAGATTGACCTCTTATTGTTGTTTTAACATATAATTTTAGGAAGGGTCCCATCTAGTGTAGCTCAGGACTTTTCACAAATGGGTGTTTTAGGACATGACAGAAATCTCCAATTAACTTAACACCCCAAAGGATACTAGTTCAAGGAAAACATTTGTTTCCCAACTAAGGCATAAATCTAGCCTAAGAACCGGACATGATGAGTATCCCAAGGCATTCACATGCATTCATCATGCTCATGCTTTCCCAAAGAGATACAGACCAAAGAGGATACTCCCTTGAAAAAGAGAGAAAACTAAGAGATAGAAGAGATAAAAGGTCATAAATTGGCAATAAATCACTTTTGATGATAGGAAAAAATACAGTACATGCTACAATATCTCTTAATTTATATTTTAAACACTGATACAATATAATATGGTGCTGATAATAACTTTAAATTATCTGGACTGATTATCAATAAGTAATTTACACTTTAAGGTAATCACTAGATTTTTTGGAATAATGTTATATGAAAACACTTAAGTAGCTTGTTGCATGGAACTATTTCACCGAAGTTCTGTCTTTATTAGGAATATGTTTAAAAATAAATTTCATCATTTAATGTTCATACATATTATATATTAAAAGTCTAGAACTTTATCTTATAGTAACAAGGTGGTCACTTACTTACTGTCATTCACTTTGCTCTAAGCCCTTCTTGACTTTAGCAGATTCCATAGTAGATAACAGAACTCTTAAAAGGACCACCTTCCAGCTTATTCAATTCCAGTTTTCATCCTTATTATTCTGCTCAAATGTTTTCATTTTTTCTCAAGGACTCCAAGTTCAATAGTACTGTCAATCTTCAATATCCCTATAAAGCTCCCAGAACTACAATGTAATGATCTTAAAGCCTTCAGATAATTCAAAGGGGAGGAAGGCAGGAGTAGAGAGTTTCTCTATAAAAAGGGACTAAGACCTTGCTTGGAAGAATCATAATGACTGTAAAATTGAAGCAGAGTATTTGTGCCTTTAGCTATAGTGCTTTGAAGTATTTTTAATTTGGGTTATCAAACAGCATATCTTATATTACTGGTATGCACTAATGTTTGTAAACTGGTGTAAAAGTTACCTTGGTACTTATTTAGGACACCTATTAATACTCCAAATCTAGCATGGCACAACCAAATCTAAGTCAATTCCAGTTATGTTCCCAAGGAATGAATGAAGAGACTGGATAGATGAATAGATAGATGATAGAAAGAAAGAAAAAATTAAAGAAACAGTGTTCAATGAAACAAGCTGCTTCCTGAACCCAGATTCTAGAACTTCAATGCAGAATTCTTTTGTCTGGGCTACACGGTTTACATGGCATATGTCTTTTTTAAATTAGAGACAGTCTTACTCCCAGAGCTGAACCAAGCAAAGATCTGCTATTTTCCCTAAACCTCTTCCCAAATCTGAAAGCACACTTACCTCAATTATATGAAAAAAGTCAAGTGCACTAGCCCCAATTAAATGGAGACATAATTAATGGCAGTGTTCCCTATAGTTTTTATGATTGAGCTAACCCTGACCTATCTGATAAGCTCATTTCAGTTAGGACACCTTCTTTATGATACCTTGCAAATGGTGCCATATTCTAGACAGTCATATTATTTCTTACATTACAAGAAGTCTTAAAAATATTCAATTCCAGAGTTGGGGCAAAGGTTTAATTATATCATCAGAGACCAAAGGTCTTCCCTTTTCTTTCTCCCTTTCTTTGATGTTTGGTCATATCTACTTTAATGGTACTTACAGTGTGAAATACATCTTCATAGAATAGCTTCCTAAGCATCAAGAGAGGTGATATATAAAAAACAAAAATAAAAACAACTCTTCTGTCTTTCTGTGCTTCTTATTTGGGCAGAAAAATTCTCCACACCTGCCTCCCCAGCAGATTTTTACATTTCACTGGTTGAACATGGACCATATCTATTATAGACCAGTATAAAGGAACAGGATTTACCTAGTAGGGTTAGAATAATCATGATTCATCTTCCAGGCTGGACATCTTTGTGTCCACACCTGCTTCTTAAACTCCCAGTCATAGATTTGCTATCACGGTATTGTCATGAAGTAGCAGGTAGAAAAGGGAAACTGAATAGCTGAAGAATGATAGACTTATGGCCTTCTGAATTTCTCAGCCACATAGAAAAACAAGGGAAGCAAGAAAAGTAAATGTATAAGAACTGGGATAATTAGGGTGCCTGGGTGGCTCAGTGAGTTAAAGCCTTTGCCTTTGGCTCAGGTCATGATCTCAGATTGCTGGAATTGAGGCCACCATTGGGCTCTCTACTCAGCAGGGAGCCTGCTTCCTCCTCTCTCTCTGCCTGCCTCTCTGCCTACTTGTGATCTCTCTCTGTCAAATAAATAAATAAAACTTAAAAAAAAAAGAACTGGGGTAATTAAAGTTTAAAATGGGTATATATGGAAAGAATGGTCACAATATTTTTTTTAACTTTGATAAGGGTTTTATTTGCTCAAAATTCCAATTCTTAGTTCTATACCAGGAAAAAAGAAAAAAAAATCTTGGACTCCTCTAAGAATTTGACAAATAGTACAATACAAAGGTGCAGCAAAAATATATTTTAAAGCATCTGTGCTTCAGTTTATAATGGACACAGGAAGAAACTATGGAATAAAAGACTTTAAAGAAAAACAAACCAGTTTGTCCTTCAAAAATCACCATCTTTTTCAATGTTATAGTATAGAAAAGTAAATAGACTTGCAGATATTAATAACCAGCTATAGCATATATATGCCTAAAACTGGAAAATTATTTAGCTTTATTAAATAATTTGTTATAAAAAGAAATAACTGAACTAAAACAATATTCTTTCAAAACATATGATCTTTCCCAAAGTGATGAGTCATATCTATCTCAACTACAATTATTCTATAAAATAATAGAGAAAAAAATATATATTTGGAATTGAAAAGAAGTGAAATGGTCAAACAGGATCAAGATGCATTTGAATAGAAGATACACACACACGGAACACCATACCATCCTGGCTTTCCTCTTTCCTGCTTTTTGCCTGTCATGATATCTTTGATATTTAGATGTCCAAAATGTATGTTTCTCTTTATCATATCATTTTATCCTACTTCAGTTAGAATAGATGATACTCTGACTCTGAACTGTAAACTCAAGAAAGTTCACTTGCTTGGTCCCTAATATTCACCCCTTGAAAATACCAAAGGCAGGGAAGCTAGAGAAATGTCTTCTATTTCCAGAGATAAGAGCATAGCAGAAGGATGCCAATTAAAGAGAATCTACTCTTGACATAAATATATCTATCCTTTTGGGAGCATTATTCTAATTCAAATTTTAGAAAAAATGTAATAATAAAGTGGTGTGGATTAGGCTTTATTTTTTATCTAAATGAATCTGGAAAAAGAACCATGAGGTTGTGATATCTGAGTCTTTAAGAAGACACCCTTACAGGTCAGGGAGGGTTGTCGAGTAGTATTACTCTTAAGTAAATTGCTGTTCCCCTATTTCCATTATTTTGGGCCATGAAATCTGTTTGCCCTTGAATTAGAGTAGGGATCAAATCCCAACCTTCACTCTCTCTGCAGCAGGGATTCAATAAGACGAGAATTCCAAAGTATGAGAAAATCAGCAATATTTCCAGTGATTGTGACCCACTAATCAACTTTGACAATAACATGACTATTAGGAAATGAAGAAACAATTCATATTTTAAGGCAGAGGCAGATTTCTGTCAGCAGCCTTGATCAATACACCATAGGGATAAAACAAATATCTCTAGTCTAAGAGACTCTCTTAGAACTACCATTGGCTCTTTAGGAAAATCAAAATAAACCAAACAAAACAAAATAATAAAACGGAGTATCTTTAAAAACCCTCAAGATTCAAGGTGACATAGTAGTAACATGATTATTAATATAATAAAACTCTTCAGAGGAAGATACAAAATACAAATGAACAGTAAAATGTGAACCACAGAGAAGAGAAAAATAAGTGGACAAATAAAGATCCATAGTTAAAGTTAGAATTGGCAGATAGGCATTTCAAAATAACTAGGGACAATATGTTGAAGACTACAGGTTCAGACTGATATGAAATAATGGGAGAAGAAATAGAGAAATTTAAGGGATATTTTAAAGCTATAAAAATAATCCATGCAATATATGAAATCAGAACTATATAAGATGGTATTAATGGCAAAATTTACCCAGAATAATAAAGGATTAGTGACATTGAAAAGTAGTACATAAAAACACCTAAAGTGAATCCCAGAGAAGAACGACCTGCAGCGTAGTTTCGAGCATCTAACATGCATTCACTAGAATCTCCAAAAGAAAAGAGTTCTCTTGGGCTCCTGGGTGCTCAGTGGGTTAAACCCTCTGCCCTCAGCTCAGGTTATGATCTCAGGGTCCTGGAATTAAGGCCCACATCTGGCTTTCTGCTCAGCAGGGAGCCTGCTTCCTCCTCTCTCTCTGCCTGCCTCTCTGCCTACTTGTGATCTCTCTCTCTGTCAAATAAATCAAATATTAAAAAAAAAAAAGTTCTCTTGGGATAGGAAAAATATTTAAAGAAAATATGTACTAGGATTTTCAAATTTGATCAAAATCAGGTTCAGTAAACTCCAAAAAAAATTAAATAAATACAAAGAACACCACATCTAGATACATCCTCACCAAGTGTTGAAAAACAAATATAAATTTTTAAAAATTAAGAACAAAAATAAAATTAAAAATGGTATCTCATCAGGGCACCTGGATGGCTCAGTTGGTTAAGCGACTGCCTTGGGCTCAGGTCATGATCCCGGAGATCCGGGATCGAGCCCCACATCGGGCTCCCTGCTCATCCGGAAGCCTGCTTCTCCCTCTCTTGCTCCCACTGCTTGTGATCCCTCTCTCACTGTGTTTCTCTCTGTCAAATAAACAAATACAATCTTAAAAAAAAAAAAAAAAAAAAGG
>PITA01023390.1:0-28268 GCA_004023965.1 Spilogale gracilis
TCTAGGGAGGGAAACGAAACAACAGAGACTTTGAACACAGAAACAAACTGAGGGACTTGGAGGGAGGGGGGTGGAGGGATGGGAGAGCCTGGTGGTGGGTACTGGGGTCACCTAAAGCGGGGAGCACTGGGTGTGGGGAATGGGGAATGAATCTTGAAACACTGGAAAAAAAAATTTAGTAACAATAAAAAAAAAAAAAGAAAATGTATGTAATTGAAATATTATTCTTAATAGATTTATCCGTATCTCTTCCATTTACTCTCTTTCCTTTAGGTACCAAGGAAGGACAGGAGTGTATCCTCTGCTAGAAAATGGGAACTCTTTCTTGTGCATATTCTTAAGGAAAATTTTTGTATAATGGAGAACTCAGGTGTTGACTTTCCTATTTGCTATCAGTTTGATCGTAGCAGATTATTAAGGCTCTTGCATTTGATTTTTCTCATCTATTCAGTGGATTTGCTTAGCCATGTTAGGGTTGTGATCAAGGTTAAGTAAGATGCTGTGTGTGCAAAGAACCATGTAGGAAGAAAGGCTTGAGTGCTCACTGGGTAGACATTGGCTGTTATTGGGCGCAGACATTACCTTAAAATCCTAAATAAGCTGTAGGTTTGAGTTGAGTCAGAAGCCTTGGGTGGATAAATGTGTTCTCTTGCTACAGGTTGCAGACTTTGTCCTGTGCCACACAGCCTTGGAAATGCTTGCTTAGAGATAGCCTAGTAGGGTAAAAATAATAATAATTATTATTATTGTGGCTAGATTGGTATTTTGTGCAGCATTGTAAGACATTTATAGTTATTAAGCCAGAATTTCCACTGTAATAGAAAAAGCAGTTGCTTTTAAACTTTTTGTTCAATTTAGCAATTATGGATGAGTTAAAATGTAGGCCATTTGAATCGGATTTGGAGGATAAAGCAAGATTCTATCCTATAGTGGGTGATGACTAATTTAGAGGAGGTAGTTTGACACAGTAGAAACAGCAGCTGATAAGAAGCCAGGAGCTCCAAGTTCCTGACCTGGATTTGCATGAATAAACTGTACAAGCCTTTGGGAAAATCATTAAACATCTCAGTTTTCTAGTCTGTAACATGAGAGGGCTGTGTTCGTGAATGGATCTTTCAACATACATAAAATTCTACCGAGCAGATCACTGAAAATGGAAAGTGTTATCTATGGTCATTAGGAAACAAAGTACTCTTGCTAGTACAGTACTCTTCTTTTGGAGAGGATTACCAATGTGAACAACCAGAACCCAAGAAAACCCATCAGCACCAGAATGATGCAGACAAAAGCAGACCCTTGGGAATCTCATAATATCCTAGGATCATTGCTTTGTCCTGGGAAAGTATAGCCATGCTAGTCACAAGAGTTTCTGATGATGAGTCATTATAAGCAGAGGATTTATGGGGATCCATCAATGGGATTTTTTAAATGTTTATCATGTTATGGATGTCCTGTCGTGTACTTTATGCACTGACACATCTTGAGAAATAATTTGTTGGTTGACAAAACTTTCTGAAGTTTACAAATACAAAAACTAATTGGGGGGGGGGGCGCCTGGGTGGCTCAGTTGGTTAAGCGACTGCCTTCGGCTCAGGTCATGATCCCGGAGACCCGGGATCGAGCCCCACATCGGGCTCCCTGCTCGGCAGGAAGCCTGCTTCTCCCGCTCTCACTTCCCCTGCTTGTGTTCCCTCTCTGGCTGTGTTTCTCTCTGTCAAATAAATAAAATATTAAAAAAAACCCAACAACAAACAAACTAATTTGGGTAACCTAGCTTTTCTAGTTTTTCTTGGCACTTTTTGTTTCTTCATATAATTTCGGTCACAGGTATGAAACCATATTTTGTGCTGATTGCTTTTCTAAAAGGTTTAAGGTTTTACAAGCTCAGATTTTGAGTGGTGGCATTTTCTACTCTCTGTACCACCAACCACCTGCAAAACCTGCAAAATTGAAATAGGTCAAGTATGAACAGATGGATTAGTTGATTCCACAGAAATATTCACTAACATTAGAAGGGTGCCTCCTGTGGTACAATAGACATTCTTGAGAGTTGTGAGAATTCAATTTTGAAAAATTGAATCCAGTTTTCCTATCAATTTGTATTAGAATTTCAAAAAATGCTTTATCTTCATTTCTAATTGATTTTTGATTAACAATGGTTCTTGCCATTTTAACTTTAAATTACATGCTCTCCCCACTCCCCATAGTTAATGCTATATATAAAGAAATATTAGAGCAACTCAGAGAAGCTTCCCTATGGTGTAACCTGGGCAGTGAGTGAGTGTGTGTGTGTGTGTGTGTGTGTGTGTGTGGTGGTGGTGGTGGTGGGCTGTCTGGATGATGAAGCACCTTGGTCTGGTGCTTTCTCTGCCACCACGGAGGGTTGCATCTTTGAGCAAGATCTCTGTCTTCTTCACCCACCACTTCCTCACCTGTAAATGATGACCTCCATTGGTCTTATCTCGCTCCAGTATTCTACAAATAATTGAGTGGGAAAAGGAAAATTTCTGTAAATAATCCCACAATTTTTCTTTAATTTTATTAAGGTGAATTATACCTATCTGTGAGTGAATAGTGGCCTCCCTTTATCCTTGTTTTTATTTAGATTTTTTTGACTGGTAAATACCATTTTGGCTAGATTAAATTGAAAATCCTTGGGAGGCTCATTCAGCTTAGACAGATTTATTCACTTTTCATGCTGGATGAGGAAAAGGAAATCTTTTAAGATAGAGCTGACATGGAACATTAATTTGATTGAAGCCTTTCTGTGTGAGGAGTGATTATAACATCTTCATTGCCATAATGGGGAGAGATTAGCATGGATTAGATTATCCCATGTACAAAGGTTATACAAATTGATAGTTGTTATTTATAGACTAGGCTGATCTTTACAGTTACTGGCATGACTTCTTAAGCAATTTAGTCATTATTCCTTTCATGTGGTTTACATGTGGCAACAAGAGAAGCACATATCCCTTGTTACCAAAACCTTGTGTCTCCCAACAGGAACTTGGCACAGACTCAAAAACACAAGATGTGTACGCACTGTAGGAAGGGGACGGCACTGGTCATCTGGTGTACCGTCTGCATGAGAGCACACACTGGCCAAAGACAGAAGAGTTCCTGAAACAGATGTTCAGACAAGATGGCTAGAGTACTGTCAAAATGTGGTCTAGAATAATTATGAACATAAGCCTAAAAAGGTAGCCAAGATATGGTTCTGAATTATAGCCAGCCATGGGATTATTACTTAATTCCAGTTTAGTGTGTTTCTTGCCAAGTATGTGCCAGACCCTCTGAAATGGAATCTGGTTTTTGCCAGAGGTACTTAGCGACTATATTTTAGGCCTAAATTCCAAAAAAAAAAAAAAAAAGTAGAGACGAATAAATTGCTTTCTGATGGGAGTAAGTTGTATTTCAAATAGAGTCTGAAACCCCTAGCAAAATCTCAGACTTTGCCTGACTGAGTGGAAGAGAGGAGGCAGCCTTCCCCTCCACTGAACCCATCTGGACTTGTCACACTGTCATTCCTCATGTTTATAAGCAAATTGGTATGTGTGGTCAGTGATTATTAGTACTTACATGACTGCCCTTATCCTACCTCCACCTTCACATGCTCTCTCTTGTTTTTCTACTCCACTGGAAGTGACCTCCTCCTTGAACCTTCACATGCACAAAATACCTTCGTACTTTGGGGTTTTCCCTTACTTTACTGTCTGCTAGAAAGCTCTTCTTTCCTATAGTACAAGTCTCACTCTTCGCTTTCTTCAGGTTTTTACTCAGATGCCATCTAATCCACAGATTTTTCTGGTTATCATCACCATTCTCTGTCATTTCCATCTTGCTCTCTTTTACCTCATAGCACGAATGAGCATCGGACAGATTATATTTTTACTTCTGTACTTGTTTATCTGTGTTTTCCCTCTAGAATAAGGATGGAACTTGAAACAATTCCTGGCACACAGTGGATGCTCAGTAAATATTTGCTGAGAAAATGAAGAGACTGTTAGCATTTAATTTGTATTTGTTCATATACATTATACTGGGGGCGTCTAGAAGACAGTATTGGAAGTTAACTTGTGACTCAAACACTGGAAGGATCTTGGAGATCAGAGATTCTTAAAGGACTGTTCATATACTCAAAGCAGCATTTCACAAGATTTCGTATACAAATGAATTAACAGGGCATCTTATTAAAAGTGCCTAAGGAGGGCACATGTTGTGATGAGCACTGGGTATTGTATGCAACTAATGAAGCATTGAACATTATAGCAGAAACTAATGATGTATTATATGTTGACTAATTGAAATTAATAAAAGACAAATAAATAAGTACAAAAAAGGTGCCCATTCTGATTTAGCAGGTGTGGGCTGGAGAGTTGGGGGCTGGGGTTCTGCATATCTAACAGACTCCTATGTGATGATGAGGGTGCTAGTCCAAGGACTGTGCATTGAGCAGGAAGGCTTTAAGGTATCCATAGGTGGGATTCAAGGGGTTCACAGAATCAGGTCATTATTTTGAATACCAGGTATCATTGCTCTGGCACAAAACTACTTTCTGGAGTTTTCTGATTAATAGAAATGCCAATAGACAGATAATTTATTAGACATTTTAAAATAGAACTTTAAATTGCTAGTGATGCATAGTTGTTCCATATGCAGACATACATTATGTATATGGCAATTTCTTTCTCTGAGGAAATGGTAGAGAGCATACATCTGATTCTTAAAGGGGTGATAATGCCAAACAAGGGCTAACAACCATCTTTTATTTTTATTTTTTAAAAGTTTTTATTTGTTTATTTGACAGAGAGAAATGCAGCTAGAGAGGGAACACATTAGGCGGGGTGAGAGAGGGAGAAGCAGGCTTCCTGCTGAGCAGGGAGCCCGATGTGGGACTCGATCCTGGGACTCTGGGATCATGACCCGAGCCCAAGGCAGACGCTTAATGACTGAGCTACCCAGGCACCCTTAACAACCATTTTTTAACAGATGATGTTAAAGGAAACATGAGGTATCAAAACCAAAGCACTTTATAACTACAAATACAATGGTGACAAAACCCACACATATGCTTGCAAATACATTGCAAGATTGTGTTTTTACTACAACTTTTTTTTCCTAAACAAACAACTTACTTTTTAAGTTAATGTTTACCAGAGATGGTATTTTCTCTGGGAAGTATTAGGTGGAAACATTTGCAGAATGCTTGGAACCCTACAATCTCAAGACAAATATTTGCTTTCCCCTAGCCACTGGAAATGGACCCCAGCTGGAAACATTGGCTAAAAATGAATATCTGGAAACGCTGAGGCTCTCTATAAAATGCCATTGCAGTAGCTCACTGTCCTTCTAATCTGAGGCCAAAGTACCCTCGAAGGGGCACTAGTGTAGAAAAGCTGTTTTCAGGCACAAAGCGAAAAAAAGCCCATCAAGAGCTGCATAGCTTTTCAATCAGGCAGCGTATCCCCAGGTGTGTTTTTCTCAGCCAAGAAGTGTGGGCAGTTTAGTTTCAGAAGTAATGATCCCCTGAATGAACAAGAGAAGACATTTGGAAAAACTGAGATGTTTAATATTAAAAGACCCTACTATAGTAGACAACTAGTGCTGGGCTTAGTCAAATGTGTTCTGTTCTAGACTCCCTCACATTGTTATGGTATCACTGGAATCATGATTGCCAATGAAGCTACTAGACATCATAGTAGATGACACTTACTGAGGACATATTACATTCTGGTCAATGTGCTAAGCACCTTTCATATATTTTCTGTAGCGGAAATACTTTTAAAAACTTACTTGAAGTAGGTCTCATAATTATTTTTGGTTTTCTGATAAAGAAGCTAACATGTGGCTACATGGTTTATATTGTTCTAGGTGACAAAATTAGTGAGTGGTAGAGTTGGGATTCAAGTTTAAGTATTCTGATATTAGAGCTCATGCTATAACTATCATGTTGTACTCATAACTGTAGCACCGTGATTACTGACATCTCTTTAGGGGAGTAGATTTTAAAGTTCTTTAGTTCAGTTTGCCCTCAGGGTAAAGAAAACAGATTTTTATAAATTTCTGTCAGGAAATTAACAATTCTAAATTATTTTTCAGAAGAAACACTAAATACTCTTTATTAATTTTAGTAGAATTTTTTCTCATGTGAGCTAGGAGCTTCAGGGTTCCCATTTCATGGAAGCATGGATTTTATGCGGCTCTGTAGCATGGCAAACAAAACTTGGTACGCCAAAATGGGCCGGGGTGAAGATAAATGCAACTGTTTTTGAAACTGACCACTTTTTCTTTTTCTTTTTCTTTTTTTTTTTTTAAAGATTTTATTTATTTGACAGAGAGAAACACAGCCAGAGAGGGAACACAAGCAGGGGGAGTGAGAAAGGGAGAAGCAGGCTTCCCGCTGAGCGGGGAGCCCGATGCGGGTCGATCCCGGGTCTCCATCCCGGGTCTCCGGGATCATGTCCTGAACCGAAGGCAGTCGCTTAACCAACTGAGCCACCCAGGCACCCCAAAACTGACCACTTTTTTTAATGCTCAGTTTGTGCTTCTGTGAATGAACAGAATTTCACTGCTTTAATGTATTGAACAGGGCATTTAGTTGCACATAAAAGAATATGTATAGGCTAGTTTAATCAGAAAGAAGAACATATTGACAGATATTAGTAAGCTTCCAAAAACTCTGGAAGAGAGCCGGAGAGCCTGGTTCTGGGGCGACACAGTCATACTCAAGGACTTCTCTCCGATCGTATATCTTCGCATAACTTATGATACCAGGTGTCTGCCTCTTGAAGCTGATGAACCAAATGCCTCCCCAGCTGCTCCTGCCAGAAACCTAGTTCCTCTGGTATAAGGTAGTCTCTCAATTTTCTGTCTTCCAAAACTGGACTTTAACTATGAGAAAACCCCCAAATGTAGGAATATGTCCAAAGATGTTGGGCTTTCCACATAAGGAAGCATCCAGTATTGTGAAATATTCAGATAAATGTGAACTATCTTTCTCTTTACTGCATTTTACCCTCATTTCAGTTCCCTTTAACTGCTAATTTCTTATTGAGAAGGGACTCTGTTCATTCTTTCCCTAAAATGGCACTGTGTTAAGTTCATAAAAAGGCCTGTCATGGATTTTTTTGAGTCTGATGAAAAAGATGGAATCTGTATTAAAAAGGCAATGAAGGAAATATGGCGAATTTGGTACTAAGCATTTTTAACTTGGGAGAGATGGTAGGACATTTACATGAACATAGAATGGGCAAATGGGGATGAGGGATTGTGGCTCATAAGTACACGCAGGGCTCTGTGTTAGGGAGTGGGAGTTGCCCTCCAGGGGTTGACAGTTGAAGCATTGGCCAGAGAATGAATGTATTTTCTGATGTCAACAAATAGGACAGAAGATTGGACATAGAATCATGAAGACCCCTTCCCCATAGCTATGCACAAGTCCGGGTGCACAAAAAAATGGCAAGCCTGTAAAGGAATGGAGAAGAACCAGACAGCTGAGAAGACACCTATTTTCTTATAGTGTCATAGGGATTAAAGCAGGCAATATATTGGAATGGACTGCCTTTGACTCTTCATTAAAATATAGTTTTAATGTAAAGCAGAATTTGAAAGAAATATTTAAGGTGTGTCTCCTGCTTACCAAATTTGTTTACAAATCTCTATCATTTCATTTGATTTATCATAATTAAAATCATTAAATATAGAAATTACTTTTTTGTGTGGTTAAAACAATTTTGAGTTATTTTTGTTTTAACTTAAACATAAGGTCAAATCCCATTTCTTATAGTTAATCACATATTTGAAGAAATAACCTTCAGAATTCTGTTTTGGGAAAGAGTATTGCATAGTGTCCCGCGCAGTTATGTATACCTCTATGTAGTTTTCCTCTTGGCCACTAACTGTGGGACCTGGGCAGGCACCTCATTTCTCACTCAAAACATCCTTTGGGACTAGATACAGAGCTAATGTTTCAGATTGGAAGAACTAACACTTCACAGTTTATATCTAGGAAACATGTGTCTGCAGTTTCTTACATCTCTGAATAGTGTGAGAAATCAGAAGGCTTAATTCATTCAGAAAATATTAACTTTAAAAAGCCTACTATATGCCAGGGAGCCTGCTTCCTCCTCTCTCTCTCTCTCTCTCTCTCTCTCTCTCTCTCTCTCTCTCTCTCTTCCTGCCTTTCTGCCTACTTGTGATCTCTCTCTCTGTCAAATAAATAAATAAAATCTTAAAAAAAAAAGCCTACTGTATGCCAAACAATGATATTTAGTGGTTTTGCGTTAAGGTAGAAGTAGAGAGACTACGTAACACTTACCTTTTCCTAAACAAACAAACAAAAAAAGATTTGAGTTTCATTTTCACTTAGGAGACAGAGCAAAGAAAAGTGTATGGCTCTATTACTGTATATGTTTGGGGTGAGCCCTGGCATGACAAAGGGAGGTTTGGGATCATGAAGTTTTGTTTTGTTTCTTAAGATTTTATTTATTTATTTGACAGAGATCACAGGTAGGCAGAGAGAGGAGGAAGCAGGCTACCCACTGAGCAGAGAGCCCGATGCAGGCCTCCATCCCAGGACCCTAAGATCATGACCTGAGCCTAAGGCAGAGGCTTTAACCCACTGAGCCACCCAGGCGCCCAGGATCATCAAGTTTCTATTTCAGTAGGAAGGGAAAAAACAAACAAACCTTAATTATATGTGAATGTTAGCAGAAAGAAGTCCATTGAGTTTTCCAAGATGGGTTGGATCACCCTTATTAATGCCAAGTAAGTTGCCCATGGCAGAGATTTTTCTGGTGTGGTGATGATAGACCTTAACTATTACCTTTGCTCTGGTGAACTTCATTTTTTTTTTTTTTAAGATTTTATTTATTTATTTATTTGACAGAGAGAAATACAGCCAGAGAGGGAACACAAGCAAGGGGAGTGAGAGAGGGAGAAGCAGGCTTCCTGCTGAGCAGAGAGCCTGAGGTGGGGCTCGAGGAGGGTCTCCAGGATCATGACCTGAGCCGAAGGCAGTTCCTCAACCAACTGAGCCACCCAGGCGCCGCATCTGGTGAACTTCTTTATCCCTTTACTGATAGACTTTGTTGGGTTGACTACATATATCACAAATCTAGCATCACATTTCTGTTGTCCTTTAATAAACTATTTACCTAATCACAGAATCCATTTTAAAAAAAGAATGACTGTGGTAAACCTAGAGAAGTACACAAAGGGTCATTCATGGATCTATGATGAAATAAGAAAAAACAGAAAAATAACAATGTTTATTTGAAAAATTCTGATATTGTTAAAATTCTCAAATTTATTTCCATAAGTAAAGAATAATTTAGGTTTGGTGCATGTTTATGTACTTCTCTTGTTGGGGTAGTCATCTGTTTTTACTAATAGCTTTATTAGTAACATCTTGATTAAAATACAGATTTCTTTCTTTCTTTCTCTCTCTCTCTCCCTCCCTCCCTCCCTCCCTTCCTTCCTTCCTTCCTTACAGCAGATTCACTAGTTGAATTATTATTCTCCAATAATAAAATTAACAACATCAACAACAACTACAACAATTGACATATATTGAGTCCTGACCATGTGCCAGGCATTGTTTTAATCACTTTACATAGTTTAGCTCATGTAATTCTCGTAGTGGCTGTGAAAATGACACTGGAGTAAGTAACTTAGACACAGTTACGCAGCTCGTAAGTGATGGAGTCACACTTTGAATCCCGGTAGTTAGATTGTAAGTTGGTGCTCTTCAGTTCTACCCTGCATCAGTAAAGACAGTTACTAACCAAGTCAGATTTTCTTAGAGCATATTTTTAGATATAAAGATTGGTAAAAGAATTTAAGAGAGCCACAGTGTGGGAAATAAAAGAAGACCAAAAGGAAGAAAGACCACTTTATCTTTGTATAAGAGCTCTGTTAATGTTTTGAGCTATTCACACTTAGTCTTTTTTTTTCTATTCATATATACACAAAATTCGGATCATACTACAATATAGTACCATACAGTTTTATAACAACTCTGTAGTATGTATTGAAATCTGGGATTGTGATATCTCCAACTCTTCTTTCTCAAGATTGTTTTTGCTAATTGGGATCTTTTCTGTTTCCATACAAATTTTAATGTTATTCTGGTTCTGTGAAAAATGTTACAGGTATTTAGATAAGGATTCCATTAAATCTGTAGATTGTGGGCACCAGGGTGGCTCAGTGTGTTAATGCTTCTGCCTTCGGCTCAGGTCATGACCTCAGGGTCCTGGGATCCAGGCCTGCATGGGCTCTCTGCTCAGCAGGGAGCCTGCTTCTTCCTCTCTCTCTCTCTCTGCCTGCCTCTCTGCCTACTTGTGATCTCTCTCTGTCAATAAATAAAATCTTTAAAAAAATATCTGTAGATTGCTTTGTGTAGTATGGACATAATGGTTCTTCCAACTTATAAGTATGGAATATCTTTCTTTTTTTTTAAAGATTTTATTTATTTATTTGACAGAGAGAGATCACAGTAGGCAGAGAGGCAGGCAGAGAGAGAGGAGGAAGCAGGCTCCCTGCGGAGCAGAGAGCCCGATGCGGGCTTTGATCCCAGGACCCTGAGATCATGACCTGAGCCGAAGGCAGAGGCTTTAACCCACTGAGCCACCCAGGCGCCCTGGAATATCTTTCTTTTTGTTTGTGTCATTTCAACTTCTTCCATCATTGTTTTATAGATTTTGGAGTAAAGGTCTTTCACCTCTTTTGTTGAGTTTATTTCTAGGTATCTTATTGGTTTTGGTGCAATTGTAAATGGGATTGTTTTCTTAATTTCTTTTTCTCCTACTTCATTATCAGTGTATAGAAATATAACAGGTATCAGTTTTGTATCCTGTGACTTTACTGAATTCATTTATCAGTTATAGTAGTTTTTTGGTGGTCTTTTGGGTTTTCTATATATAGCATCATGCCATCTGCAAATAGTGACAGTTTTACTTCTTACCAATCTGGTTGCTTTCTATTTCCTGTCTGATTGCTGTGGGTAGGACATGCAGTACTATGCTGAATAAAAGTGATGAGTGTGGACATTCTTCTCTTATTCCTGATGTTAGAAGAAAAACCTTCAGTTTTTCACCATTGAGTATGATGTTTCCATTATTATATGTAACATTTTTGTGCAGGTAATATATTTTGGAAATGTTCCAATATTATTTTAGTATGATGTTTTTTAATGGCTGTATTAAGTTATGGATGTTCTGTATTTTTTATGCACCCCTTTTGAGTATTCAGATTATTTTCTACCTCTTGCTTTTAGGAATCAAGGTTTTTAGTAAAAACATAAAAACTAATAGGCAGTAGTATCAAACATTACAATTCATTTAAAATTAGAAATATAATGGACTATGTTTTCCTTTGGATTTGTTTATTTACTTTAGCTTTATATGTTTATATGCTTCTCAAAACTCTAATTCATATTCAGGAAGGTTGACAAAGAGAATATTTCAGTCTGAAGTTGTATTTGTTATTTTGAGTCAGATTCAGTGGATGATTCTTCTTTGAAAAATTTCTCTGGCTCAGCTGATGTTGAAAGGCCTCATCATTTAGTATGTATTCAGTCATCTAGGAAAATTCCATGCTTACTGTTTTGCGTTATGTAAAGGCTTTGGATCTAGTGGGTTTTTACTATCACATGCTATTTTTGAGCAGAATTTTCTCCCATATTTTCATTACAGATGATACAGATAACAATCCTTGTGAAAACCTGACACCACACAATTTGGTTGATAGACCTACCAGTAGTACTACCTCTATCCAGTGATTCTGAATATCTTTATAATGATGATTATTGTCCTCAATGTTGAGTTAAGAAAGTCATTATGAAAGACCAAATTGTGGGCAAGAGTAGTAGTTCAGAACTACTACTCTTCCAGGAGAGTAGTAGTTCAGAACTACTACTCCAGGTCCAGGAGTCACATGGACCTAAAATGCAAGCTTAGATCTACTAGTTTGTAGTTGTATAATTTTGAGCATATTCCCTAACCTCTCTGAGCTTCACATTTTTACCTATTAAATGGAGTTGTAAAGATACACAGTGTCTGAGCTCTAGTAAGCCTTCTGTGAATATTAGCTTGAATTATCACTAGTATCATTATTAAGTCTATTTTATTCTACTCCAGTTATAGGGAATACAGATCTTCCTTGGCTTAAGATGGGGTACAGACCCAGGGCCTGTTCTAAGTTAAAAACATCACAGGTTGAAAAAGCAGTTAGTATTCCTAATCAACCAAACATCATAATGTAGCTTATTCTACCTTAAATGTGCTCAGTACGCTTATGTTAGTTGGGTAGAATCATCTAAATGAAAAACTATTTTATAGTAAATTGTTGACTATCTCATGAAATTCATTGAATGTTATACTGAAAGTGAAAAACAGAATGGTTGTATAGGGACAGAATGATTGTCAGGGTATCGGTTGTGTGTCCTCATGATTGTGGGGCTGATTGCGGGCCACACCTCACTGACGCTGCCTAGAATCAGGAGAGAGTCATACCACATATTGCTACCCTGGGAAAAGGTCCAGATTCAAGGTTCAGAATCCACTGATTGTTATGGCTTTCACACCATCATAGAGTTGAAAATCATTAAGTCAAACCACTGTTAAGTCTGGGACCATCTGCATTGATTTTTATGTGCAGAATCTAAGTAATTCTCTCATAAAGTTGCTAATTAACCAAGATAGAGGATTCATTAACTGGGGTGACAGGATACTTACTACATACAAAATTTTAGATTGATAAATCCTGAAGAGTTTGTGTCCTTAATAATGACCGGGAAATAAGGGAATTCCTTTAAGGCACTTTTAAGGTACTTTCATGTATCATATATATTTATAACTTTTTAGCTTGCCCTGAATTTTTCAAGAATACTTTTTATTGTTTATTTTATGTGTGATTAATGCACGTGTAGAATAGTGCCTGGGCAATTATTTAACCTTATTGATTTTGATAATTATAAACTTAAAGTTCATAAAACATATTGTTCCATGTATCATTTCAGGAATCCTACTGA
This sequence comes from Spilogale gracilis, assembly GCA_004023965.1. Taxonomy (NCBI): domain Eukaryota; kingdom Metazoa; phylum Chordata; class Mammalia; order Carnivora; family Mephitidae; genus Spilogale; species Spilogale gracilis. Next base: position 13,034 of record PITA01023390.1, read on the forward strand.
CAAAACTGTTTCTCCAAAGTAAGCATCATGATTTGATTCTAGGATTATATTTTATATTTATCTGATATGAGGAGTTACTGTCTCTGGTTTAACACAACAACAAAAATATTGTTCTTCCTCCATGACCTGACCCCGATATCCCTAAGCTAATTTTTTTTTTTAAAGATTTTATTTATTTGACAGCGAGAAACACAGCGAGAGAGGGAACACAAGCAGGGGGAGTGAGAGCGGGAGAAGCAGGCTTCCCGCTGAGCAGGAAGCCCGATGTGGGGCTCAATCCCGGGTCTCCGGGATCATGACCTGAGCCGAAGGCAGTCGCTTAACCAACTGAGCCACCCAGGCGCCGCCTAATTTTTTTATATTATCTTATTCATAGTTGGTCTAGTTCCTAGGAGAACATTTTGGTGATGCATAGGTTAAGGCAAAACTTTCAACACCTTATTGGAGTAAAAGTAGAGCTATCACACATTTTTGTTTTTGTAAATCTTTAATCTAGACAGATTACTTGCAGAAGTCAGAACCCAAACTATTGAGAAAAGCATCTTTAGAGTTATGGACATCTTCGGTAATGGAGAAGAACAATGTATAATCTTCCTGAAACTACTTTTTCTTAGCACTTACCAACCCTGTGGACAGGGTACAATTAAATGTTACTTTCAAAAAAGTCATGAAAGAGGACAACCATTTACAAAGCTATACTAATTGAGCAAGAGTAAGATAAAGAAAGGATAGGAGGAATTTTCTTTTTTTCCTTCCTTCCTTCCTTCTTTCTTTCCTTCCTTCCTTCCTTCCTTCCTTCCTTCCTTCCTTCCTTCCTTCCTTCCTTTCTTCTTTCTTTCTTTCTTTTTTTTTTTTTAATTTGTCTCACTCTAAGGTAGAGTGATTTCTTTTAAGCTGAAGTCTTGCTTAACTCTGCCTCTTATGTAGTGTAAGTCAGACTCCATGGCTCCAGGGAAGAGTCCTGTGCCAGAAGTCTAGTAGGTGCATTCTATTCTAACCCCTCTTAGCCCCTTTTTTCCTTTTTCCTTTCAACAAAAAGCCACATAACCTTTCAGTTTCTCTAGTTACTCATCTATAAAATGAAAAGTTTGTATTGGGTGGTCTTAAAGCCTCATTTGGGTTCCACCATGATATAATTTGCAAATGGAAATATCTTTGCAAATGTGTTATGTAGCTTGCTCTCAGTTTGGGACTAAAAGCTGCAGATAATAGAGTATACTAAAACTGAACAGCTTTCTGTGGAAGTGGACTTTTAAGATATACATGTACAAGAGTCTGATCTTGGGTTGAGTAACACCTCTTTAAGCTGATATTTACTTGTATGACATGTACATGTGTGTCAGTTCAGATTGCTATGTCTAGATTAATGTTCTCAGATATTTCTACATCACCATCAGGAAGTGGTAGATTCAAACATATCCTATACCACCACCTTGAGTTAATAAAAATAAGATCCTTTTATCTCACTCCTTTCATTGTTGTAAAAACAAGTTTAAATAAACCAGTTTCTTCTCAAATCCCCAATAATGTTTTGGTGTAGGATGGCTCTCACTGTCTTATAGGTACAGTGTCCTTCATTGTAGGAAAATGTTTTCTTTGAGAGTCTTCACAATTATTAGCACATTTTAGGATATTATTCCAAGGACCCGCTGTGGTATTTGGTCACAGTGAGGAGATACTTAAATTTGTAGGATTTGTTGTGACCAACAGACAATACATACTTTTTCAATATGGAGGATGTGTGAAACATACAGTGCTAGTAATGCTAGATAACATTAGTTATCTGTTGACAAAATTTGATAGAGGCATTTATTTGAAGATTTTATTTATTTATTTGACAGAGAGATAGATCACAGGCAGGCAGAGAGGCAGGCAGAGAGGGAGGAGGAAGCAGGATCCCCAATGAGCAGAGAGCCAGACGTGGGGCTCCATCCCAGAACCCTGAGATCATGATCTGAGCCGAAGGCAGAGGCTTTAACCCATTGAGCCGCCCAGGTGCCAGAGACATTTTTAATGCCATTTTTCAAATGATAAAATTTTTATTTTTTAAGATTTTATTTATTTATTTGACAGAGAGTTCAAGCAGGGGGAACAGTAGAGGGAGAGGAAGAAGGGGACTGAGCAGGGAGCCCAGTGCAGGGCTTGATCCCAGGACTCTGGGATCATGACTTGAGCCAAAGGCATGTGCTTAACCCACAGAGCCACCCAGGCACCCCTTATTTTTCAGATGATAAAGTGAAGTGCAAAGAAGTTAACTTGGCCAAAAATCACTAAGTGAAGGAGATATCACTTCTGAACAAGTAACTTCTCTCATATTATACTGCCTCACTATAACAATAAATATATGGAGATTTCTAAAAGTTTTAATGTGAATGTTAAGAAAACACTGTATTCTGGAATGTTTTATAGAGCCAGTCACCCAAACCCACTGATAGTAGAAATTGTTAGTTCTCCCTGTATTTCATATTTTCCCCATGTGAGCACACTGGCCTGGCATTTTCACTCCATTCTTCAATGTAATATGAAAGGGTTGGGCTAGAAAATGTGAAAATCCCTAAGATCCCTTCTTAGTTCAGTTCTATCTGCTTTATGGAGTTGGGGGACTTTTCCAGATGCTTTATAAACTGTTTTCATGATGGCTGGCTGGGCCCTTTACGCTGGAGGAAGTAGTAGTCAATAGGATCTTAACTTTGCAATAGAAAGACTGAAGGTGGAGACCAGAAGTTTTGTTTTCTTAGTTGTTGTTGAAATAGGCTGTTGCAGACTACTGCCTAGGATATTTGGGATTAGACACCGAGCAGGAGGCTCTGCATGCAGAGCGGCAGTCAGTCATATTGGGTAAGCACAGACCAGTGACTGGTGTATACTGCCATATCAAATATTATGCAGATGCCCAGAGAGAGCTACCACACATGGGAAAAGGGTATTAGGGGCTTCCCAAGGCAGTATTAGTCATAAAATGATAAAAATGAATATGATCTTAGAAAGCAGTTGAACTTTATCACTTTATAGCTGGGCTCAAGGAAGTGAGGACAATTGTGCAAGTCTTTAACTTTAGTGTGAAAGTTGAAGATGGAATTCATGTCCCCCAACTTCATATCTAACTTCTCACTTATATTTACTTATATTAAATGTCATACCCCTTTTATTTCCATTGCTTTGATGGTCCTGGATTGTAATACCGTAAGTATATTGTCACTTAGTGAATTTGTGTCCATTATATTTAATACACAATTTGAAATGCTTCTGCTTTCTTTTTTTTTTTTTTTTAAAGATTTATTTATTTATTTGACAGAGAGAAACACAGCCAGAGAGGGAACACACAAGCAGGGGGAGTGAGAGAGGGAGAAGCAGGCTTCCTGCCGAGCAGGGAGCCTGATGCGGGGCTCGATCCTGAGTCTCCGGGATCATGACCTGAGCCGAAGGCAGTTGCCCAACCAACTGAGCCACCCAGGCGCTCCTTCTGCTTTCTTTATTATGTGAACATAAAGCACTTGAGAATTAGATTCAAAATTAGACAGCAAACATAGTGACATACTAAGATCATTTGATGGTATATCATTTTTAAGTGAGTTAAATCATGACTGCTTGCAGATTCATATACAGCAACCACATGAAGACAATAAATAGAAAGGTCAATAAACAAAAAGGTAGCAATAAATGGTTGCCTTTGGATTCCACAGGGCTTCTGTTAGGTGAAGTCTTATTTAGCATACTTATGGTGCAGTAAAGGAAGTGCAGTTGACCTTTGAACAATGGAGGGGTTAGGAGCACTGACCTCCTATGCAACTGAAAGTCTCTATATAACTTTTGACTCTCCCAAAACTTCTAATGTCTACTCTTAAATAGAAGCTTTATCAATAAGATAAACAGTCGATTTAACACACATCGTGTATGTTATATGTATTGCATACTGTATTCTTATAATAAAGGAAGCTAGAGAAAATAAAGTGTTAAGAAAATCATAAGAGAAACTACATTTGCAGTATTGTAGCATGTTTATCAAAGCCTGCATGTAAGTGGACCCACACAGCTCAAACCCCTGATGTTCAAGGACCAAGTGAATACCAGCCGCCAGGAAACATTTCAGTGAGTCTAAGTTTGGAAACTTGCAAATGCAAGTATGAAAGGATGACTAAAATACATGGGTTCATTTAACAAGGAATCAAAAGACATATTAAGTAATTGAAGGAAAGAGTGTAGGCACCCTAAAAGTATTCAGGTATAAAGAAACTACCAACATGAAAGCCTGAAGACTAATAGTGATAGAGGAGAAGTACTGGCTTGTTAGTAGATTCGGGTTTGAAGTTTGGAAATCCTCTTTGTAAACTGCATAAAAACTAATAAATATGCTGATAGTCTTGGTGTTGAAAATCATAATCTGGGTATGCAGATTTAACTACATGATTTTATGCAAATCAGTTAACCCCTCTGACCTGATTCCTTATCTGTAAAAGAGTTGAACTAGAATATGGTTCTTGGCTTAAACAACCACTCTTGGACAAAGAATCTTATAATTAGTATCTGCAGTTTGTCAAGAGTTAAAAAAATTACAATGTTTTGTAACTTAAATGAGTAACTTCATTTGTTATACTTACATGGTAAGCATACTTTTTGAAATCATTCATAGATACTCCACAGTGCTTAATATTATAGATATTTAGGGCGAGAACACACAAAGGAAACTTAGAGTTTACTCACACTTCCAAATTTTATCAATAAAAGTGAGGAGATTTTAGAGGAATGAAATTACTTACCACTCTGCTTACTAGTAGAGCCCCAAAGGAGAAGGAGATCCTCATGATTCTCAGCACAGAGGTTTTATTTTTTTTCTCCTATAGGAAAGATGATAAATGGGCTTTCTTTCTCATGCCAACAGAAATCAATTGATAGGGCTGGCCTGATGAGAAAGACTGTGAAGTAGAGACCCAGGTACTACAAAAAAAAAAGACTACTGTTACCGATAAGTGCTGTCTGCTGTGTGCACAGCATTAGAGATAACATATAAGTTTGCCACCTCTCCTCAAGACTATTCTTCATGCATGTTCTTTGAGATTAAACTACCAATATTTCTTCTGTCTTGTTTGTAACTGCCATCGCTCACAATATCACTTAATGTTGTCTAAGGCGTTGTATTCTAAGAGAAGCAGTATGTCTCAGTGGACTGAACATAGATTTGATCATTAGGAAATACATCATTCTCAGGGTTTGGATCCTCATTGGGTTTTCCTGAGCTGTTTCTCATTTCTTATGTTGCTAAATGTAGATTATTAGCATTGTGTGTCTTATGTGACTAAGAGCTTAAAAATGCCAGGGCAGGACAACAGTCCTGAGTGTAGGCTGGTTCTAGTTTTGCCTCTTAATGTAATATGGTGAAATGTAATGGGAGAGGAGGTTTGTCCTTTGTGGTTCTGACAACTTAAATCCAGTTTCAATGCTGAATTATGGGCTTTCTGATATATGATGTTGAAGGAAAGTTTCTCCCACAACTGACATGCTCTGACTCTTCAGTCTGCTCAAAGGAGTTATGAAAGAAGCATACTTTGAACCAGCAGAGCTGTCTTGATCCCTACCCTCCACTTCCTACAGCTTTGCAGGATTTTGGAAGAAAATGGGTGGGTTAAAGAAAATGGGTAGGTTAACCTAGAACTGGTTAAATAATCTTCATTGATTCAGTCTTTGAGCTCATCCCCATCTGGAATTATTTCAAAGAAAAAGAAGGCACATTACTCTTACAAGGAACAACTCGTTTAAATTCTGAAACCTAAAACACATAACAGGCACAAAGTTTTTGTTTGTTTTTTAGAGCTGTTCAAATACAAGTCAAATTTGAGTTCAAATGGCATGAAATGTCTACTTCTATAAGTTTAGTTATTTTCTAGTCCAAATTCTTTGTCTTACAAATGAAGAAATTGAAACTCAGTGTCTAGGAGGATTAAGTGACTTTTTCATTGATACTTGTGAGAAGAAACAGAATGGGAAGAAAAAGACCAGAATATCCCAATATTTGGTCTAGTGTATTTTATCTTACACCACCCTGCCATCAGTGGTTTTAGAATTATAAAATTTGATTTACTTTTAAACTGAGTACTTAGGTTTTTTTTAAAGGTATTATCCATTGTTCAGTAAAAATACTAATGTTCATTTTAATGTTTAGCAAGCCAGTACTATTCTAGATTTTATTTTTATTTTCTTTAATCTTTTAATGGACATTAAGTCTCTGTGGTCTCTGGACTTACATTTTAGCTTTGAAGATTCTACTGTCCCTAGCTCCATCTCAATTTCTACATTATTTTCAGCCTTATGGTAGTGGGAAGAGGCTAAACATTCATGGTGAGGCTAGTATAACTTACAGCTCTGTTTAAAATCTAGACCTGAAAAAACCTTCAAAATCATTTCTGATTCTGGGGAGCCTGGGTGGCTCAGTTGGTTGAGCGACTGCCTTTGGCTCGGGTCATGATCCTGGAGACCCATGATCGAGTCTCACATCGGGCTCCCTGCTCGGCGGGAAGCCTGCTTCTCCCTCTCTCACTCCCCCTGGTTGTGTTCCCTCTCTGGCTGTGTTTCTCTCTGTCAAATAAATAAAATCTAAAAAAAAAAAATGATTTCTGATTCCACGGAGAGCAGTAGATACAAGTCCAGAACGATGCTTAATGTACAGCAACAAAATTTAAAAAAACTCTGTTCTGTTTCAGATTCTCATATTCCTTTAACTTACAGCCTCTGTTCACAGGTAGTTTGGGAATATATATAAATATTTGGTGACTAGCCTATAACTAATTGCATTTGAATTAGAAAAGCATATGTTAACAAGCAATTGCAGTAACTAGTACTCACAGGGGAGTATTCTAACTATTAAAATGAGGCTCTTGGCAACAAAAGCACTCAAGGTCTGTTTCTTTTCTTTTCTTCTTTTTTAAGATTTTTATTTGAGGGCGCCTGGGTGGCTCAGTTGGTTAAGCGACTGCCTTCGGCTCAGGTCATGATCCCAGAGACCTGGGATCGAGTCCCACATCGGGCTCCCTGCTCAGCGCGAAGCCTGCTTCTCCCTCTCTCACTCCCCCTGCTTGTGTTCCCTCTCTCGCTGTGTTTCTCGCTGTCAAATAAATAAAATCTTAAAAAAAAAAAGATTTTTATTTGAGAGTGAGAGTGTGAGCACACATAGGCGTTCAGGGGCAGAGGAAAAAGGAGAAGTAGAGAGCAGGGAGCCCAGTGCAACGTAGGGTTCCTGATATAAGGACCCGAGCCCAAGGCAGATGCTTAACTGACTGATCCACCTAGGCACTCTCAAGTTCTGTTTGTTAAAATGTAAAGATTAGGCATTCCTGAAGTAGAAAATAAAACAAAACGATTCTTTGCAGATAGATGGTGAATGAAATGGAATCACAGAGTAACTTTTGTGGAAATTTGGATCTGTACTGAACAATTTTAGTGTTTAAACAAGATCAGGGGCCTTGAAGGATGATTTTTAAGTCCTAGATTAGAAACACCAGATGGAATTGATTCCCAATGAAATGGAAAACCTGCTGAAATGAAAAAGGGCCTGACTCAGTAACACTTAATTTTCTAAAATGAGTGCCCCAAACCTTATAACTCCTTTCAAACACTGGATAATTTCACATAGGATACATTCTCTATAAGAATAAAAATTGACATCACTAAGCACATAATATGAATTTCCCTTGGAAAATCTTAATAATTATTGAGATTATTTAAGTTGAGACTCTATTGCAGGCAATCTAAGTGCAAGCTTCCAAAGTATTTCATGGAAACATTTCCCCCAAGGAGTAGTTTTCTAACCACCTCTTTCCCTCCAAAAACAAAACAAAGCAAAACAAAAAAAACAAAAGAAAACAAAACCAAAACCAGAAACAAAACAAAAACAAAGTGATACTCACCATTCCTCTATTTTGTATAATATCCATGGGCAGACAAGAATAAGCTTATTTTCTACTTGTACAATTTTTGACTGCTGCTGCTTTTTCCAGCCTCCTCACCATCTGTCAAGATAGAACTTCGGTTGCTCCCAGGACCATTTTTTATCAGCATCTTCCTTCAAGATCTGAACTAAGTTCATTCCATCTTTCTTCTCTCCCTCCCTCCCTTGCTCCTTCCTTCCTTTCTTCCTCTTCCTTCCTTTCTCCTTCCTCTCCCTCCTCCTTCCTCCATCACTCTCTCCTCCTTCCCATTGCCTTTTTTAAATTTTTCTCTGCCTCCTTTTTCTTTCTTTAAAGGAAATCTCTTCCTTTGACCTTATGTTTTCCCCAAGAGGTCAGTTTTATATTTCTCTCATTGTTCATAGTATAGTCTTTGGAGATTTAAAAATACAACAAAAACAGAATCTTCTGTGATTTTTTTTTCTGCAGCAAGATATAGTTTGTATTACTTTTTCTCATAGGATTCTTTATGAGTTAAATATTTCCAGATGCCTCAAATCTCTTTGTTATGTTGACTATTAGAAACAACAGCACTTCTTTTCTTTTCTCTGTAGCAATACAGTTATGTACTGGGATAGATCCCATTTATACTGCTCTGAGAACAGAAGTTTCATAAGGCAGAGATGAGTTCAGCTGTTTAATTCAATAAACAGTTATTGAGCATTTACTATATCCAGGATACTGTTGGCTATTGTGAATGAGATGTGACCCATCCTATCAAAGAATTTCCAATTTAGCATGGGAGAAACTATGCAAATGAATATTTGACTCAAAGAGGATGGCTACAGTATAGAAGCAAGCAAATGTTTAAGAACTCAGTAGGCAACCAAGAGAAGTAGACTAGTAAATATGAGGACCTTGTATTTGTCAGGGTTTTACTTTAGCTCTGTATAGTTTTGAGATGTATTAAATAATGTCTTCTTTACAGTTCTTGTTACTTTTTAATCATTATTACTTTATAGTCACAGCTAATGTGTTGTTGTTTCACCTATGTGAATGTTTATGGAGAGACAGCGTGCTTCTCCATAAGTATTTTCAGCCTTCCTTAGACAGATTTGTTGGTTTAAATCTATGACACTGAGTTAAGGTTGGCAGTGTATTTTATTCCAGCTTTCAGATAGCCATATTATAAGATCCTGCAAGTAAATCTCTTGCTGTAGATCAGGGGAAGCAAGCCCTCTTAGGATGAGCTGTCACATAGCAAGACTCCCTTGGATAAGTTTTCTGAAGTGACAGGTATTTATTCCCTGATCAGGACAGAATTTTAACAAACAGGCCAGACTTCTATGTGTGCATATGTGTTTTATGTGTGTTTAGGTAGGGATAGGGTTGATGAGTCTTTTCTGTTTTTTTTGTGGAATGAAGCTGGTATAAAAGTGACATGACCCTTTAATAAGGTGATTTCAGGGCACCTGGGTGGCTCAGTGGGTTAAAGCCTGTGCCTTCTTCTGGGGTCATGATCTCAGGGTTCTGGGATTGAGGCCCACGTCGGGCTCTCTGCTCAGCAAGGAGCCTGCTTCTTCTCTCTCTGTCTGCCTCTCTGCCCAATTGTGATCTCTCTCTCTCTCTCTCTCTCTCTCTCTCTCTCTCTCTGTGAAATAAATAAATAAAATCTTAAAAAAAAATAAGGTGATTTCAGTTGGAAGACACAAGAAGTCAGAGTAGATCAGGGACTTAAGAGAGTCGGCCTCCGTGGAGCTATCCAAGGTACTGAACCACTTATTTCTATATTGCCTGCGAACCTAGCAAAACAAACCTTCAGACATTTTAAAATCTAGCTTTGCTTTGTTTCTGATAAGAAATTATCTAACCTGTATATTTCTTATACTTCTTGCTCTATCTAGCAGCCCAGCTTTTGTTTCATATACTTTATTCACTCAACATTTAGGTATAACCTGTGTGTCAGACACTCTTTTAGTAGTTAAAGTGCTCAGATTTATTATTATGAAATGCTAATCATTAGTTGTGCTTTTTTTTGTGGAATTTGGGCTGAAGGAACAAATTTTATGAGGAGGATAATTAAGGGATTCTAGGTTTGTGAGTATTTGCATAACTTGGTTTCTGGGTTTGGTTTACCCACTATTTTAGATAAATTTTAATTTTTTGAGTGTTTTCTGAGGCATGTTACAAAGAAAATTTATTTTTTTCAACCTATAGGTAAAGTTCTTTGGAAAAAAATAATTTTGAGTGTAAGAAAAATTTTGCTCTAAATACTCCAGATGGAACATGCAGTTAAGGGGAGTGTATCATAAAATTTTTGGCACAGTTTTTATATACATTAGTACTAAATTACAGGTTGACCAGAAAACCTGAGATAAAGACAGCAGAAAGTTTTAGCTCAGTCTTTATATGTATGTATTATCTCAACCATCTTGTCATTCTGCTTTAGTCAGGCTAATCTATTTTGTATTCAGGTAAACTACCTCTTGTTCAAAAAAGGAGAGATAGAGTTTTTCTTCTGATAACAGCAAAACATGACTAATGAAGGTAGAGTGTGTTTTTAACTGTCCTTTTGTAATTCCTAGCTCTGAAGATTTGGCAAGACAAATTGTCTTGACTTCCCTAGAAATGTTGGTTTCTTGTAATGAGTATGATTATAAAGGAGAAACCTGACTTATCAGTAAGTAAGTCCCTATAAGGGATACAGAATCAACCGTGTTCCTCAAGTTCTCAAAACCAGTGATTATATATGGTCAGTAAGGGTAAACCTGACATTTCCAGCCAGTATTAATGAAATGTTATTCTTGGTAAAGGTCTGAGACAGAATACCTAAGCAGAATATAAAATGTCTGGCTTAAATTGAATCAGACTCAGTGTTCTCATACAGTGATTTGCCACTATCCACATCTATCTTTGTGGTATGTTTCTTATCCAACATGGGGACTTAGAAACTTGGTCCAAATTCTATCATGCCTTGAAAATGTCATTGTTTCATGGAATTGCCAGATTCAACCTTTTTTTTTTTTTTTTTTTTTTTTTTTTTTTAGCATTTCAGTGAGAAATCAAAACTTGAGAGAGAGTAGTCCTGAATGATAACCTCCTTTCTTAGAAATATTTACTGTTGGCTGTGAACCAAGTTTAGTTATCCTGATGGTTTTTATTTCGCATTCTTGATGGCAGTGGTGGGTACTTCTTTAGTTACCATAAGTTATGAGAATTTGTGGATCTCAGTAGAGACACAAAGAGACCTATGTAACAGTCTTATTTTCCTACGTGTTACCCTGACCCAAAATTAGGTTTTAAAATCTATTGATTCTACCTAAGTTGCATGATTTAGTTATAGTGTTATTTGTTGCCTTCTTGCACTGTCCCCAGAGTTCATGATTAATTTCTGCTTTGCCTTTGACTTATTCTGAGAAAAATATGTTAAACAGAGAAACTTGACCATTACTCAGAGTCTGAAGCATTCTCTAGTTGCTTCCCTCAATTTTTAGGGGGAAAGAATCAATGCCATTGTTTTGTTGTTATTGGTATAGTTTTGTTTGCTTAATATAGAATACATGTAATTTAAATGTTATTTATACATAGTCTGACTTAATCTTCTGATTCAGTTGTGTAATATTATTACTTTCATTCTACATGTAAGAAAGTTATGGTTAGGGGAGCTAAGAAACTTTTTTTTAAAGATTTTATTTATTTATTTGACAGAGAGAAACACAGCTAGAGAGGGAACACAAGCGGAGAGACTGAGAGAGGGAGAAGGAGGCTTCCCGCTGAGCAGGAAGCCCAATGTGGGGCTCGATCCCGGGTCTCCAGGATCATGACCTGAGCCGAAAGCAGTTGCTTAACCAACTGAGCCACCCAGGCACCCCTGAGCTAAGAAACTTTTAATGACCCTAGAATTAGGAGGCAGACCCAGAGTCTGACTTAGACTTATTGCTTTTAATCACTTTTTAATGCTTACTTTAATATTTCTTTACTTCCCAAATAGAGTGCCATATCAGAATATAGAAAGGGTTATTAACTGAAGAAAGAGGAAACATTTTGAGATTTTGGGGGAAATACTGAAAATTACAGAATAAAAGCTGAAGATGACTTTAACATTTGTATCATATGACTTAAATGAAATAGTTTCTGGAGATACCTAATTTATTCTCTTCAAATATAATTGGTTTGCTACATGCTGTATTTTGTAACACTTGGTTCTAGTGAAATTTATTTGTGGTTGTACTTAAATAAAAATAAAGAGCTCAATGATTTTAACAAATACTGGAACTATTCAGAGAAAAATCCAAGACAGATACATTTTTATTCATTAGTTTTTGTTTATATTTGAACTTCTGATAGGAATTTTTTTTAAATATATGGTTACCGCATAAATTTAAGAAGACCAACCTGTAGAAAAATTGGATAGCCAATGTATCAATGATTAGTTTCAGGAGTTATTTGCCAAATGCTTTGAGAAAGTATTTTTCCAACTTGTTTTAGAATTAGAAAAAAGTATGTTGACATTATATGCATGCACATATCTTTTACACATTTTTAGAAATTCAAAGTATATTATTCTTATAAAAATAATACAGGATCATGAGGAGCTTGGGGAGATGGTGGAGTTGGAGAATCCTGAGTTTAGCCCTTCCTGTGTTTATAACTAGATACCATCCACATCCACATCAATAAGCCAGAGAGCAATCCAAGGACTGGCAGAACAAACTCCATGACCAAATATAGGGAAGAAGCTACATCTGAAAGTTTAGGAGGTCAGAAAGGAAGAGAGAGGCTGTTTGCAGAAGGGAGGGAGCTGTGCACTTGGGAGAGGGCAGAGAAATGGGGCCCTTGCACAAGGGAGCTCATGCAGAGAAGACCAATGTCTATGACTTCTGAGTTTAAAAACCAGAGGGGCTAAGTTCCATGAGTTTGTGAAAATGGGACTGATGGGACTTGCTAATTGGAGCTTTAAAAGTCAGTTGACTCACCACTGGGCAAGCCAAGAGGGCAAGTGATAGGTGTGTTGCCCCCTTTAAAGAGACAGCACCCTGTGCAGACACACAACATACAAATGACAGTTTACACATCCCAGAGGGCAAAAGAGAGATCAGATCAACTGATTTCAGAGCCTATTGGGGGACTTCTTTGAAAATGAGGGAGCTGGAGGGTACCATTTTCATTCCCTGCTCCCCGAAATAAATATGGAGCCATCTGCAGTAGGCAGGGCTGCACAGACATTTGTAGCCTCATCTCAGGGTTCAAGGGAAATTCTGTAAAAGCTGCACATGCATCCTGCCCAGCTACCTGGTAGACAGCTGTTGCTGTGTGTCATGCCAGCCACCACTCCATGCCCAGCCAAGCACCCCACGGGCCTTGCCCAGCCATGCCCAAACATCATTGCTCATTGTGCTCAGCCTTGTGCATTGGCCACCATGGTGTGCATTTCCCAAGTGCTGCAGCGGTTTGAGGGATGGGGCATAGAAGTAGCAGCCCAGCACAAATTTTGCTAATACCACTGGCTGGCTTCCAAATTTCCCAGCGGAGTCCCACTAAACAGCACAGAGAATGAGCACAGCTTGTAACAGATACTCAGGACAGAAAACTGCACTGAAAGGAAAAAGTGACTCAGAAACAATAGCAGGGCATAACAACACACATAGGATACTCTCCGGAAGTGTCAGGTTCTGGTGAACAGTGGGTACTGCCCTAAAGGGCACTCCAAGGTCTCCTCCTCATAAAGTCACGACTTTCAAGAGCAGAGACCTAGCTGACTTTCTTAACCCATATAAATAAACACAGAGAGGCAAACAAAATGAAGAGATAGAGAAATTTATACTAAATGAAAGAACAAGAAAAGGCCATGGCTGGAGATCTAAGTGAAACAAATATAAGTAACATGCCTGATAGAGAATTTAAAGCAGTTATCATAAGGCTACTTACTGGGCTTGAGAAAAGAGTGGAAGACATGAGTGAGGCCCTTAACACAGAGAGAAGGAATAACATAGCAAAGATAGAAGGATCAATAAATGAAATGAGGAATAGACTTGATGTAATGAATAGCAGGGTGGAAGAAGCAAAATAATAAATTAGTGACCTAGAATACAGAGTATGAAAAGTATTCAAGCTGAACAAAAGGAATAAAGGAATACTACAAAACAAGAATACACTTAGGGAACTTAGTGACTCCATCAAACATAACAACATTTGTATTATAAGAGTCACAGAAGAAGAGAGGAAAGGGGGCAGAAAATTTAAAGAAATTATAGAAAACTTTCTTAATCTGGAGGAAAGAAACACATATCCAGGTCCAGGAGGCACAGAGAATTCCCATCAAAAGCAACAAAAGCAGATCTACACCAAGACATATTGTGATTAAATTTGCAAAATATAATGAAATACTGAAAAATAATAGAATAGATCAATGAAACCGGGAACTTTTTTTTTTTAAAATCTATAAAACTATAAGCCTCTGGCTGAACTTATCAGGAAAAAAATGAGAAAAAAAATCACAAATGATGGAGGAGAAATACAAACAACCATAAGAGAATATTATGGAAAATTATATGCCAATAAGTTAGACAACCTAGAAGGAATGGAAGAATTTCTCGAAACCTATAACTACTAAATCTGAAACAGGAAGGGGCTCCTGGGTGGCTCAGTAGGTTAAGCCTCTGCCTTCAACTCAGGTCATGATCCCAGGGTCCAGGGATTGAGCCCCACATCAGGGGGCTCCATGAGGAGCCTGCTTCTCTTTCTCCATCTGCCTCTCATTCGGCTTGTGCTCTCTCTGTCAAGTAAAATCTTCAAAAAAAAAAACAAACCTGAAATAGGAAGAAATAGAAAACTTGAACAGATTGGTAACCAACAAAGAAATTGAGTCAGTAATCAGAAAACCCCCGACAAACAAAAATCCAGGACCAGCTGGCTTCACAGGTGAATTCTACCAAACATTTAAAGGAGTTAATACCTTTTCTTAAACTATTCCAAAAACAAAATAGAATACAAAGGAAAGTTTTTTATTTTATGAGTCCAGCATTACCTGATACCAAAACCAGATAAAGACATCACTAAAAAAGAGAACTACAGACCAAAATCCCTGATGAACAAGATGCAAAAATTTTCAACAAAGTACTAGTAAACTAAATTCAACAATACATTAAAAAAATAATTCACAGAAGCTTTTTATTTTGATGAAGTCCCAGAAGTTCATTTTCGCTTTTGTCTCCTTTGCCTTTGGAGACATGTCTTGAAAGAAGTTGCTGTGGCTGATGTCAAAGAGGTTACTGCCAATGTTCTCTTCCAGGATTTTGATGGATTCCTGCCTCACGTTGAGGTCTTTCATCCATTTCGAGTTTGCCTTTGTGTGTGGT